>JAMZRA010000006.1:5166183-5227170 GCA_024499935.1 Tyrophagus putrescentiae | reverse complement strand
TTTCATGTTTCAAAACGCCCATCCGCTGGTGGAAAGTGTTGGCTTTCGCCCTGCTGCATATTCTCTTTTTGCATTTCTTCCGGCGGCACTTGTGAAATCCAGTAATGCAACCATTTTCTTTGGGGATTTTCTTTTACTAGTTACAGTGTTGGGAATTAATGTAGGCGCACACAGGTATTGTTTTTTATTTGTTTGCAAAAAACTTTAAAAAAATTTGCAGGTACTACGCTCACCGAACCTTTCAGGCAAACTTTCCTCTTTGCCTATTGATTGTCATTTGTCAGACAATTTCACTGCAAAATGACTTTCACTTTTGGTGCCGTGACCACAGGGCACACCACAAATGGTCAGAGACTGATGCCGATCCACACAATTCAAAACGGGGTTTCTTTTTTAGTCAAATGGTAGGGACAACAATTGATAAAAAGCCAGCTATTAAACATTTTAGTTTTAACCTAGGGCTAATTGATGCAAAACAAACACCCTGAAGTGCTAAAACAGGTCGCCACAATGGACCTTTCTGATGTAATTGCCGATCCACTGGTTCGCTTGCAACGAAAGTACTACTACCTTCTTTGGGTGCCTCTGCTCTGGCTGGCGTTGCCCACTGCGCTTCCGGTCTACTTGTGGGGTGAATCACCTTTTGCCTCCTTCATCCTTTGCGTCATTGCACGCTACACTATCTCGCTGCACGTCATCTGGCTGGTCAACTCCTGGGCACACCTCTTTGGAGCGAGACCGTACAATGAAAAGTTGGCTCTAGTGGAGGCCACCTCAATTCGGCATTTAGTGATAGGCGAAGGTAAGCTGGAGATTTTTTCAGTACATTTTTTTTATTTGGACACATCTTTATTATTTCATAGGTTTCCACAACTATCATCCCGCTTTTCCGGGCGACTACTCTGCCTCAGAGTTTGTCCCGGCCGATGTTTTTAACCCCGCCACGCTGTTGATTGATTGTTTCGCGTCTATTGGCTGGGTTTGGAACCTGAAAAAAGCAGATCCAGAGTTGGTTCAGAAGATAGCGAGTAAAAAAGGGGATAGAAAGGGAGTTCAGCGATACAAACAAGGCAGAAAGCACATTGAGTGGTCTGGCGGTTTAGTGGCCATGTTGGCACCAATTTGGATTGGCTTGCTGCTCAAATATGTTTACAATGCAAATGCAATAAGGCTGAAACACTGAGCAACTTATTTGTTTTTGCTTTTTCTTTTCAATAAATGACTTAAAACTAGTAGTGGGTATAGTCACGAAATGGCAATAATCGTTACTCCCACCTTCTTTTTCTTTGTCTACTAAACTATCCTCTCAACCTTGTTAAAAACAAAAACAAACCAACTTTTTCTTGCTTAAATTGAAATCGGATATTCTTTACATCTACTTTTTGTGAAAGTACTGCGGCTATCTATCTTTTCAAAAAGTGTCATCAGATTTGTGCACCCAAAAACTTTTTTGTTTTAGTGCTGACCTAGAACTTACTACTGCCATTTACCACTAATTGTCACTGCTGTTTACTCAAAGTTTTGTGTGGTTTGCATAACAGGCAAATGTGAAAAAATTAACGATTTTTAGTATCGTTTATGCCAGCCAGTATTTTAACTGCAAATCCATTTTCATGTACGTTTAAAACTGTACTGATCTTGAATAAATTGCGCAGCGAAAAACCGTTAATCAAACGGGAGAGCACTTTTGCACTTTAAACTTTTCTGTCAATCCAAATTAAAAATGTATAAAACTTTATAAAACTTCAAAATACTTTTTCCCCAGCTTTTATTGCGCGGCGAATATTATTTTTATTTTACATTTTTACCTTTTTGTGTATTTATTTTTTCTTTATTCGTCTGACACCCGTCATCAAATTTACTTTATTCAAATTGTCAACCAAATCTCAAATTATGAAAACCCTAAGTTTTAACTAAAACTTTGCTCATAATTAATGTCGACAACAATTCACGTAAATCGCTTATACTACTTCTCGTTTACTTTAAAAACCATGAAATCGGCAGTTACGAACTGACTATGCCTCGTCAGCTAACAAACTGGACCAGCCAAACGACAGTGGCCTACCTATCAAATCCATCGGATCCAACTAAAAGAAACTATACAAAAATCCCTTATATGGTTTCTCATTAGCCTAATGTTGTTGGCTACGATCCTTGTCAATACAGGTAAACTCTCGTTTTGTTTTGAAAAAGTATTTCAATTTACAAGGACACCTTTAAATTATTTTAGCCATCGACTCTCAGCTGCAACTGAAACCTGACGGCCTGTGACGGCATCTGGCAGGACACCGGCTGCCCGTCACACTGCTGGGACATCTGGGCATGCAGAATCCTTGGATTTCTGAGCGTGCCAAACATACAGGTGAACCATGGACCGTTCTGTTATAGTGAGTGTTTTTTTTGTATTTAAAAAGACTTAAGAACAGGAAACTTAATTACTTTTACCCGTAGCATGTCCGAAGCGGCGCATCTCGAGTGGCGCGAGCAAACGTTCCTCTTCATGGAGCGCTACGATTTGAGCCCAATCCAAAAGACTCCAAACTGCTGGAGACGCGCATTCAAACAGTGAACGCGCCTATTTTGGTAAGTTTTATCATTTTTGCTTTTAACACACATTAACAAAATCACCATTTTCCTTGGCATCATCAGGCAGGCGTCATGCTACAAAAGCATTTTGGAGAACTTTACCTCAACTTCCTGGGGCCGGTCGTCTACAATGCCATCACATGGTGATGAGGGCCATGGAGAGGACCTGGTGGAGGTGACACCGCTCGACAGCGTGAGGAGGGCGAAAAATGAGGATTATTGAGTACGCAGATATGATAATGGCGCCCGTTCGCTGGCTGGGCATCAGTGCGCCGATTTACCAATGGCACTTTCTTGGCATCTCCAATCACTCGTGGAATCACCTCGTCGATTCCCTTCTAGAACTGGCCCTACGAGGCGACCGCGGACGAAAAGGACACTGTGGGCACATTCACCAATACAAGACGACAGTAAGTGATAAAAGATACTTTTTAAAAAGTTTAAATTTTACTTACAAGTTCTAATTACTACAATTCACACCTATCCCACTATGAGGCCCTGTAACCGGCTGGCAGGCGGCGACGGCATGTTCTTCTCACGACCCGTCACCGCTGATAAGCTGCACGTATTCGTTCAGCACACCTGTCGCACTTTGCCCTTTATCAAGGACTAGTATGCGCTTGCCTGTCAGATTAATATATTTTTAATAAGTTTTAACTATTGATTATTTTTGAAAAAGCCCTCACATGGTAGCTGGAACCTCTGTGGTGCGATACACCATGGACCCGGATATGTTTAACATGGATAAACCGGAAAACCAGTGCAATTGCATCAAAGGGCGGACGATTGAAGAGTGCGATGGCTGGTCTGATATGGGACCTTGTGCGCTAACACTCCCTTTAGGCTTCTCTTTTCCCCATTTCTATGGAAGCCAAAAGAGGCAGGAAGAGTTCGAAGGCCTAGAACCGGACAAAGATAAACATGTTGGCTACCTCGAGGTGGAGGATAATTTGGGGGCGCCCATCTTTGCTTCGATGAAAATCCAGGCGGTGCTCACCATTGAGCCAATTTGGTCTGTTCCCTCGCTTTCTTCAATCCCTAAAATAAAGCTTCCCGTTTTTTGGGTCGATTTGGTAAGTGAAGTGGAAAAAAGAATGAAAAAGATTACTGTTTAATTATTCAGAAATGTCAGTAAGTAAAAGAGTTGCAAAAGTTATTGAGCGGCAACGGTAGCGGTAAAAGATCGGTTAACTAAATATAAATAATAAATGAATGAGCGGTTGAAGAAGGGAGGAAGCAAACAAAAGAGTGCAAGTGAAATTCAAGTTCAGCAATTCATTAGCATACGATACAATTTGCAAATTCTAAACTTGACTTTGAAATTCTCTTTTTCTTTCTCTCCGTTTTCAAGGCCGGCGGTGCTGAGGGAGTTCTCTCTGGAGCACTGGCAGTCGTCTCCAACACTGTTCGCTACGGCTCCTACGCCAGCTTTCTCGGCTGTTTTGCCTACTCGGCGCTGCTTTTCAGACGTGGTCAACGGGCTCTGGCTAGGCCCAGAAGCGTAGAAGGATCGCCGACACCGCCGCCTCAGCAGCAGCAGCAGCAGCAGCAGCAAACCTCAAATGTCAAATCGATTGCTTGAATAACAAACAAACTTTATGACGCAAAAAATGTTGCTATTGTTTATTTTGTGTTTCTTTTTTAGTTTGTGAAAGTTGTAGAATGTTGCCGAAAAAAAATTGTTTAAATAATTAAACTTTTCTCGCACTCTTTATTTTAAAAAGTGTGTTTTGTTTATACATAAAAAAGTGTATTTTATTGTAAATTATGGCGCAGTTTATGCTCGAAGACGATCCTTACTATCCACCAAACAATTTTCGCCAAGCCAACCACCTTCAGCTCAACACTCAAAATGCTCAAAATATTCCACCAGCTCTTCCTCCTAGACCGACAATCAACTCTCGAGTGCCTCGACCAAGCATTAACCAACGTCAGATGTGCGAGGCCATCAACGCAATGTCAATTCCAAAGGTGAACAATTACATTCGTGAGGAAATTGCCCGCACCAAAAAGCTCGGTTTGGTCAATGAAACGGTGGAAAAGGTGAAAGCGGTCCAAAAAACAAAAAAGGTTTCAAAGACGAAACGAAATGCAGTGATCATTGGGTTGGTGAGCGTGCTCGGTTTTCTCTTCTACGAACCGGGATTGGATTTTAGTAAGCCTTTTTAAAAGTAAATTAGGAATGTTTTTAAATATATTTAAAACCTTGTTTCAGTTCTCGACTACAACCTTCAACTTAAACCTGGTGGCATCACCACTGCTGCTTGGTAAAAATATTTTTTATGTCATTTGATAAACAATTAACAAACCTTTTTTTTGTTTTAAATCCAGGAAAGTGAATCCGATTCCGCTGCTCGCCTGCTTTCACCTGTACGGCATCACCAACGGCCGGCGCTTTTTGCAAGGTGAAAAACCGGTCCTAGTTGACCATGGCCCGTTCTGTTACAAGTAAAATTTTGAAAATTAATATTTTAATTGAAAACTAAGCCCACCTTTTAAGCATAAAACGACAGCGCAAAGTCCTTGAGTGGAAGGAAAAAAGCGTCGTCTACAGTGAACGGTACGCTTTCACCGCAAACCAGGCAAGCTCGGCACCCCTGGACACGCCCATCACCATGGTCAATCTGCCCATCTTTGTAATGAACAAAAAAACTTATAAATTTTTAAAATAATTTTAAAAACTAACTCTATTTTCAGGCCGGCGTCATGGCCGCCCGAGGCATCCTCGAGGCAAACTACGTCGGATTCCTTGGTTTTGCCGTCTACAATGCAATGACCCACGCGCTGACGCTTTCCGGAGAGCAGCTGATTGAGACAATAACCGCTCGCCAGTTGATGGAGAAGCGAAAACTGCCCATCCTTCAGTACCTGGACCTCTTTCTGGCGCCGATTCGAGCCGTGGGCGTGCCCGTGCCTGACTTTCACAAAGGCTTCATGGGCATCAGCAATCACGCCTTTGGCATTGCCACCTCAGGCGGCGCATTTGAGATTGGCCCCTATGAGGCGTGGCGGAGGTCGGAGGACGGTCATGTAGCGGGGCACATTTTTAAGTACGGGGATGGAATGTAAGTAACAGAAAGAAAGAAAATGGTTAAAATTTACGTTTTAAAACTGAAAACTGTAACCCTAGAACCGAATACAGCCAGTTCAAGGCGCCCTGCAACCGCCTGGGCGGCTCTGAGGCGATCTTCTTTCGGCGGCCTCAGCAGGAAAAGTTTGTCTACCTGTACATGGCCCACCAGCTCTGTCGGGTGCTTCGCTTTGACTACAATCGGTAATTGTTGAAACGCTAAGAGTTTTAAAAAAATATTAGTACTTAAAGCTGTGCACCAGTAACTTTGATGTCTTTTCAAACTAAAAACATTTTAACTTGTAGTAAAAACTTTTGAAATTCTCATCTAATCTCAGCTGTTTAATGTTACAGAACTGAATTCTATGCAGGAGCGGTGGTTCGTCGCTATCTGCTCGATCCGCAGATGAACAATTACCGCCTGAAGCGAAACCAGTGCTTCTGCAGTGGAGTAGGAAAACGGTGGCAGGACTGCGACGGCTTCACCGATCTCTCCCCCTGTCTCTTTGGCGTCCCCGTTGGCATCAGTTTTCCGCACTTCCTCCACAGCCCTCGTCGTCTGGCGGAAATCGGCGGCGGTCTGGAGCCTACCTTTACCGAGCACCAGTCTTACCTGCTGCTGGAACCCAATTTGGGCGTCCCCGTGTACGCAAAGGTGGCCATTCAGCCGGTGCTGGGCGTCAGCCGAATTGGATCAGTGCTGGCGCTCTCTCGCCTGCCGACGGTTCGACTGCCGCTCATGTGGATTAATATTGTGAGTCTAGATTTTCAGTAAAGTTTTTGGAAATTGTTATTATCCATACTTTTGTTGTTGTTTTTGCAGGAAGCAGGAGCGGATAATGTGCCGATGAAAATTGGCCTCTTTGTCGCCTCAAATGGTATTCGCTATGGATCGTATGGTTTCCTTCTTGGTGGTCTGGGACTGCTTGGGCTGGTGTTGGGACGGGCTTCGTATCGAAAGTACCGAGAAAATAGAAAGCAAACTGAGATTGAGATGAAGGAGAAAAGTGGTGATGATAATGGTTACATAGGTGACTATGACGAAGGAAGATACTGATGAAGAGGATGATGAGACAAAGGAGATCTTTTCAAAGTTATTTTTGCAAAATTAAACTACAAATGTACACTTCAAATGCTCAATAAATCGTTGATAAACTGTTTGTGATAACCCACTTTTGTTCTATCTTCAATCACTTTTGTCTTTTTGTTGTCTAAAAAGTAAAAAGGGTAGTAAAATAAAACAATGATGCATTGATGCTCTTGAAACAATAGGACAATCAGAAGTGGAAATGAAGTCAGAGACAATGACCGTGAACTGTTAGGTTATCGAATCAACTTGATGAGTGTGTGTGTTCAAACTTGATCTTATCAAAAGTAAACTGCTGAACAAATATTGGCTTACACACTTCAAACACCAAAAAGGTGATAAGATTTGAAAGGAAAAATCCACTAATCAGTAAATCACTCAAAAGTTGTTCTAATCATCATTGAACAGCGCCTCACTTGACAACACAAAAAACATCATTGGCTTCAACAATTTTGCCTTCTAAAGCTTCTTCTCGTCATTGCTTAGACGACAACAACAGCTTTTAAATGAAAAATTTGTTACAATACACCCTTGAGAAAACAATTTAAAAAGTGTATAAAAGCAAGTAGAGCAAAATGAAAATCTAAACAGCAGCTGCAGCTCGCTGAACAACAACAACAACAAAACTTTGATCAGCTGTTGCAACAAAACAAATTCAAAAACAAAATGAAGCTCTTTTTGGGAGTTTTTCTTCTTTAGTCTTGTCTGTTGTTGAGGCAGTGGTGATCCAAGTAGAAGACCTCCCCGAACGATGCGACTTTCGAAAGTGCACCGCACCTGATCCAAGCAAACTGAATGTCCACCTAGTGCCGCACACGCACGACGACGTCGGATGGTTGAAAACCGTGGACGAGTACTTCTTTGGCCTCAATGTCTCCATTCAGAACGCCGGAGTTCAATACATTCTCGATTCAGTAGTTTCCGAGTTGATCAAGAACAAGGAGCGGCGCTTTATTTACGTTGAGACCGCCTTCTTTTGGAAGTGGTGGCGTCTGCAGAGTGAACACCAACGGGAGATAGTCAAGGAGCTAGTCAAGACTGGTAAAGAGATTTTCATTTATTGTTCACCACTGACTTTCTCTCCCTTTGTTCTCCCTAGGTCAGCTGGAGTTCATCGGCGGCGGCTGGAGCATGAACGACGAGGCCACTTCTCACTACTCAGCCATCGTCGACCAGATGACCTGGGGCCACCGCCGCTTGCGGGACGCTTTTGGCCGTTGTGGTGTCCCAAAGGTCGCCTGGCAGATTGACCCCTTTGGCCACTCAAAGGAGCAGGCAAATCTTTTTGCGGCGATGAACTTTGACGCCCTTTTCTTTGCTCGAGAGGACTACCAGGATAGGGCGAAACGGGCGGCCTCAAAGACGCTGGAGCACGTTTGGCAGGCGAGTCAGGATTTGGGCAAGGCGGGCGACCTCTTCACGGGGATGATGTACATGGGCTATGGTAAACACTTACTTTATGATTTTAATTTTTCATTTTAATCATCTCCAATCTTCAGGACCACCATCAAAGTTCAACTGGGACCTGATTGCCATGTCCAACCAGGACACGCCCGTTGTGGACGACCCCGACTCTGAGGAGTACAACGTCCCGTCCATCGTCGAAAAGTTCACCGCCTCTGCGAAGGCCTACGCCGCCCACTACGCCACCAATTCGATTCTCTATCCAATGGGCACCGACTTTCAGTACCAGGCCGCCGGAACCTGGTACTCGAACCTCGATCGCCTGATCCGGGCACTGGAAAACTCTCCTGACATTAAAGTCTTCTATTCGACGCCTTCCTGCTACGCAAAGGCGCTTCACGACACAAAGCGGAAGTGGACCTCAAAGACGGACGACTACTTTCCCTACGCCAATGCGGAGCACAGCTACTGGACGGGCTACTTTACCTCTAGGCCGGCAGTAAAGTACATGGAACGGTACGGGAATAATGTGCTACAAGCCTGTAAACAGGTCGCCTCGCTGGCTGCTCGGAGCACCGGAAGTACTGAAGAATTTTTAAGGAGGGAAAAGAAGCTCACTAAAATGCGCGAGTGGATGGGCGTTTTTCAGCATCACGATGCGATTACCGGTGAGTGTTGTTGAAAAATTGTGTTCAACAAAGAATTTTAAACTTTTTTTTTTAAAAACAGGCACTGAAAAGCAGCACGTCGCCTACGACTACGCCAAGAACCTCAACTCGGCGCTGAACGGCTGCATTGACCTGATGATGGACAGCTACTCAAGCAGATTGCTTCCTAAGCAATCTCAAAGTGCTTCAACCGACGTCCCGGTCCTTCAGCAGGTTTACTGTCCACAGTTGAACGAGTCGGCCTGTGCAGCAACGGAAACCGCTCGCCCCTTTATCGTCTCCATCTTCAACCCAATCGGCCACCAACGTGTTGGTCACCTCATCAAGCTGCCGGTCACCAATGTGGACACTGTTTTCTACTCGGTAACCGGTCCAAAAGGGGAAGAGGTGGTCGCATCGCTGGTGGCCATTCCTGAGTACGTTCAAAGTCTGCCAGGTAGAAGTTCTAGGGCCACATATGAATTGGTTTTTCGCGTCGACCTGCCACCTCTCGGCCTGGCCACGTACTTTGTGAGCGTCTCCAGCACGCGATCGGCTAGTTCGGCGCCAAAAGCGACTGAAACTCGAATCACCAAGCAGACAGTTCTCTCAGGTCAAACGGTGAAGGTCGTCTTTGGAGACGATGGCTCTTTGGACAGTTTGGAACTGCCTGACGGGAGGTCGCTGAAGTTGGCAGTCGATTTTCAGTACTTCCGCGGACATACGGGAAATAACATTCCCGACAGCCACCGAGCCTCGGGAGCTTATGTTTTCCGGCCGACGGACGACCAGAAAACGCTTAGAGTGGGTCAAATCACCAAAGCAGAGCTCTTTGCTTCAAACACCAAAACGAGTGGAAACTTGGGCGTCGCGGAGGTTCACCTTCAGTACGATTCGTTTGTCAACTTGGTGGTTCGAATTGACTCCACAGCAGATCTCCTTGAACTGGACTGGGTGGTCGGACCGATTGACATTAAAGATGGCCTCGGGAAGGAGGTTATTTTGACGGTATCGCTGCCGGACCTGGTCAACAATCGCACCTTTTGGACAGACGCCAATGGGCGACAGATGCTAGAGCGAAAGTGGAACTACCGACCGACGTGGCGGTTGAACGTCAGTGAACCAGTTTCCGGCAACTACTACCCGGTAGTCAGTCGCATTGCCCTGGTCGACGAGAAAAAGGGCATTCAGGTAGGAAATAACCAACTTTTAAACATATTTTAAACTTCTCTCGTTTTTCAGGCCACTCTAATGAACGACCGCTCTCAGGGCGGGACTAGCCGCACTGATGGTGAGCTAGAGCTGATGGTTCACCGGCGCCTTCTTCACGACGACGACTTTGGCGTCGGCGAGGCGCTCAATGAGACGGGTGTCAGTGGGAAGGGGCTGGTCGTCAGAGGGCGCCACATTCTGCTGGTCGGACCGAAGGCGACGGCCGCCAGGGATCACCGCCTGCTGGGCGTGGAGCTCCTCCTGCAGCCAGTCACCACCTTCATCGTAAATGACAACCTCCCAGAGACGGTCTTTCGAAAGTACTTCAACACCGAGGTGGCGGGGCTGACCGCCGAGCTTCCGGCCAACGTTCACCTGATGACAGTTGAGCAGTGGAAGGGTGAGGAGGACCGACTTTTGCTCCGCCTGGAGCACATCTTCCAGAAGGGAGAAGATGTAGAGCTGAGCAAGCCGGCTACAGTGCACCTGCGAAACCTCTTTACCCGTTTTGAGGTGATGGAGGCGAGAGAGCTGACACTGTCGGCCAACGCTGATGTGACTGCACTCAAAGATCGACTCGTCTTTGACTACACGCCCATTGGAAATGTTTCCACTCCGGTGACTGAGCCGGTAAAGGGCGACAAGCTGACAGTCACGCTGCATCCAATGCAGATACGCACCTTTGAGGTAGTGGTGAGGCGACTGTAGTAGCGAATAAACAATAAATTTAAAAAAATTTATATCAGTTTAATTAAGATTTGTACATTTATTAAACTTTACATGTTTGTGATATTTTTATAAATGATGTACTAATATAGCAACCAAAAAAATTTTGCAATTTGCCAACACGGAGTGTTAAAATCTTTTGCCCTTGACACTTGCATCCGTTCAATCTGTACAAAAGCAAAACAATTAGTGAATGGGCATTGTGGTGTGATTTTTATCAAATCAAAAGTTAAATAAATTAAACTTGTATAAAACTAAGCACAATGAGCAGCTTATCAGCAGTTATATTTTTTGATATCTACCAATTTAAACTGTTGATCATTTGACTGATGCCAAACAGTAGAGATAGACTTGTGTGCGTGTCAATGACAGGCTGACACTGACAAACGCAAATTATTTCAATAGAAAAGCAGATACTAATCAATTTATCATTGTTTAAAAATTAAACTTGGGTTTAAATACTATTTAAAGCTACACAGTCTAAAGTTAAACACACACACATTGGCCCAAAAGCGATTCATTATGGGAAAACTTTTTTTCACATCATTAGCGCTCATTTGCTGCTGCTTTGCAGCTGCAAATGCAGGTACAAAAAATTGTTAAAACTCAAAGCAAATTCATTATATAATTTTTTAATTTTTAAGTCCTCGTCACTTGGGAGGAGTTCAGCCACGCCATCACTAGCAGCGGTTTCCCTGCTCCTCACCGCAACCAGTACGATGCCTTCAACCACCGCCTGCCAGCAGGCCAAATCACCAACAAAGTCGAAGCGGGAATGTTCCTCGCGCAGATCCTCTGGGAGTCCGGCGGCCTGCGTTACAAGCGAGAGCTGATTTGCGTCAAAACGGGCTGCCCCGGTCGGTACGACCACTCAGTGGGCGTGCCCGGCCAGAACTACTACGGAAGAGGGTACATTCAGTTGACGCATTCGTACAATTACAAAGCCGCATCGCTTGATTTGTACCACGATCTCCGACTGGTGAAGGATCCCGACATGGTCGCCCGAGACGAGGACGCCGCCTGGGGCACCGCTTTCTGGTACTGGAAGACCCGGGTGCACAACAGGGCCGGCGTGAGGGCGCACCACTTTGGAGATGCGACACGGGCCATCAACGGCGGCGAGTGTACGGCCCACATGGCCGCCGCCCACAAGCGTTTTGACATTTATCGCAAGGTTCTCGTCGCCTTTCACATCCACGAGGCGGCTAACGGTGCTGGCTGTTGGTAGAAAGAAGTAACTGTCGTTATCAATTTTTGGTACTATTTTACTAATTGGTACTAATTGTAATTTTTGGTTTAGAAAACTAATTTTAAAACTGCCTTTTACACTTTTCAGTAAAAAATCACTAAAAAACGACACTGTAGCTGTTTTCCTTGAACATGATCTTTAACTTTAGGTACTTCTCCCTATTTACAACTAAAACTAAATATAAAAAGTGTCGTAAAAAATGTAAATTAAGTTGAGGGGTTTTTAACTGAACACAGTAAAAAGTACTTGACTTTACCCGTACGAGAAAAGTATGTAGAGAAAACTTTTTCTGTCTAAAAATGGATGTCGCAAAGAAGAAGGGCAGTACATTTTACTTTCATTACACTTACCATCATCTTCTTTTACATTTTGACCAATATTTTGTTAATCGCTTTACTGTGTTTTCAATCATCTTATCATATCATGAAAATTCCATCACTGTTGCTAAAATGTGGGTCTCTGCTACTTATTACTACCCTTATTTCAGCTAAGGAAACTTTGTCATCAGAAGAAGATGCAGAATTTGATCAGGAGGAAAAGATTAAAACCGTTGAAGAAATTTATTCAAAAAATTTGGTTGAAATTACCACCATAAATGTGATTGAAGAGACAACAGACAGTGAACCAATTTTTCAGCCTAAAAATATCAACGATAACGATAACAACGAAGATGATGAAGAAGAAGAAAGTAGAAATGAAAAAGGAGAAACTTACAAAAATGATACAAACAACAAAAGTAGCAATAAAAAAAAGAGTGATAATGATGACGAAAATGCAGAGGGTGATGAGAGTGATGGGGACGGTGATGAAGAAGGAGAAGAATCATCAGCGCCCACATGCGACGTCGAATTCTTCCTTGAAAAGCTCATTCCCGAAGACTACTATCCTCATGAGCCCACTTCCTCTTCCTCCGAAGACAATCCCTCTGCTGCCAATGAATCTGCAGGTCCTAAATCGCCCTCAGTAGTCGTTCATCATCTAAATGAGACTATCGAGCGGATCAATCGAATGCACCACTTCACCACTCGACTATCTGCAAATCTGACGCCCTTTCTCCGGCAACTGGCCTCTCACCTATCAGACCTTCTGTACGAGGCAAAGCTTCCCTATCAGTGCATGGGCGCCTTCATGCACCTCTTTACAGCGCTAGGTGACCAGAAGAGCTGGGCGATTGGCTGTAAGTTCAAAATTGTTTTGAAAGTTTAAAAGAGATTTAAAAAACATGTTTACATTTTTTACTAGTTTTAGACGCCTCTGGTCCTTTGATCAGCAACGGCTTTGCCGAGGGCAAATTCGTTAGTCTGGGAGAGTTTGACCAGTGCCTGGCGCTGCAATCGGAGCCGGAGATCAAGGTCAACGGGCGGCAAATCAGTGGCCAGTACTGTCTGGTGAAACCGGTCATTCCTTTGCCTGAAAAGGTAGTCTTTCTAGACAATAACAAACGGGAGTTTGCCAACAGCTCAGTTGAGGCGGTGAACTCTCTTTTGAATGACGAGTACCTTGAGATGTACCTGGAACTGTATCGGGACGCCATGAGGAAGACCCCGCTTCGCTACGGCCTCTGTTTGCCCTCACAATGCCGCCCTGAGGACATTGAACAGGCGATTAATCACTGTCAGTATGAATGACTAAAGTTGGGGATTATAAAAATAACAGATTTTCTACTTTTAGTTTTAATCAAAAAGACCGGCTTCAGCGTCACCGTCGGGCCAAAGTGTTCGACAGCTGATCAGCCACTGGAAATAAACTCCACCCAAAAGTACATTCTTTACGCTTTTGCAGTTCTTCTGGGGCTAGTCCTTGCATCGTCAAGCATTGAGCTGATTGACCGACTGATCAGAGACAACTTTGGAACTTCAACTGCTGCTGCTGCTTCAACTTTTGCTGAAACTTCTTTTGATAACAACAACAATCATCAAGAACTGCCAACAGTGGTGATGAGTGGCAACAAAAACGCCGCCTACTACAACCGCCAAACTTCCACGCTATCAAGCACTGCAAACTCTCGTTCAACCATCTTTCGTTTGTTTACCTCTTTCAGCATCATCCGCAATACTCGGACTCTTTTCACTGAACAAAACTCGTCATCAGAGAAACTTCGTCTTCCTCAACTGGACAGCCTCCGCCTTCTCTTCATCCTCTTCTTCTTTGTCCTCAACGCCTACCTCTTCATGGTCGTCTTTGCGCCGATGGTCATCGGTCGCTTCTACGCGCTGGGACCAAAGCAAATTCTCACTGAAAAGAAGTACTTCTTCCTCCGCCTGTACTACGTTCTGGACGTGTTCCTCCTCTACAGCGGCATCGCCTTCATGGTCTCCTTCAGTAGAGTGGCTAAAACCATTACTTCAAGCGCCAACTTCTACCTCGGCCACGTCGCTCGAACGTACATTTGCTACCTGCTGCCGGTCCTCTTTTCAGTGGGCATCATCCTGGTGATTCCGCTCTTTGGAAGTGGTCCTCTTTGGGGCCTTTTCTCGGAGACCATAGCCAGCAACTGCCAGGTGAATGCTCGTCCGACTCTGTTCATGTACAGCAATTTAGTGGAGAAGATTGAGACGATTGTGAGTTATGCGCAAGAACTTTTTTACCTATTTTAACCCATTTTAAACATTTTCCTTACCTCAGTGCAACCTCCCTAGCTCCTTTATTTCGCTGACCTTTCAGCTGCAGCTAATTGGCCCGTTGCTGGTTCTGGCCGCCACTCGTTACTTTCACTTCCGTTCCTCCACCTCCGTTATCTTTTACCTGACCATCTATTTAGTGCTCTGTATCGCCCAGCTGGCCCCCCGATACCTCTTTGGTATCAAGTTTTTCTATGAACACCGCAGCATGTCGACGCTGTCCGAGCTACGACAGTCAGTGTCTTACTATGCATTTCACCCCACTTTTCACCTTTCTCAGCTGGTGTACGGCTACTTTTGGGGCGCGATGATCGTCTATCTGCCTGGAAAGAGGTGGATGAATTCGCTGCCGGTGGGACTGCTTTTGTTTGCCGCCCAAATAGTAGCTGTTATTTGGGTGGAACACATTGACATCTACGACCCGCAGTTGACTGACTTTCAGCTTTCAGTGCTGCTGACGATTGGTCGAGCGAGTCTGTACTCTTTTGAGGCGTGGAAGCTGTACGCTTGTGCAAATGGACGTATTTGTGAGTGATTTGGAAGATTTTGGTGTAAAATGCGTTTAACTTTTTTCCTATTTCCAGCCATTGTCAATCGCTTTTTCTCCTCCTCTTTTTGGCGCCCCTTGACTAGACTGTCGCTCGGTTTTTACCTGTGCAGCACTTCCGTTTTGATGGTTCGACTGTTTTCAATCCGCCAAACAACGACAATGTCACCGGATAATATGGTGAGTTTGATTGGCTGATAAGTTTTTGTGAACATTTTATTAAAACTTTTTTTGCGTGTTTTGAATAGTTCCGAGCCATCGTTTCTGATGCAGTCATTACCTTCATTTTGGCATATGTAGCCTACGTAGCAGTTCAACAACCAGTGGCCAATCTGATGGAGATGATATTGAACAAAAAAGAAAGAAAAAGTGATAAACTTGAAAGCTGCAATAAAATTGTCGAAGAGAACAACAACAATGAGCTTCACATTTACAGCAAAAACAATGACAAAAACAACAATCTAACCAGTCCAAAGAGCTTTCCTTCTTCAACAGTCACATTTTCTAACGAATAAGTTAAAATACTTTTTGTAGTTAGATTTCAATAAATTATGAATTTTTTATGACAAAAAGAGGAATTGATGATCACTCACTCAATGCTCAGAAAGTTTGACAAATTATTCTTGTCAGCACAAGCATTAGCACAATTAGGCTAACTAAATAAGAAGCAGCCTAAATCAAACAATTTTACCCATCACATGAGCTGGTGAACACAGCAAGTCATCAATAATAAATTCAATAGTGCAATGTTTGGTTTGTACCTGGTTTGTCATGCAGCAGAAACAAATTATTAAATTACCAAAACCATTCTTCAATATTGTAATTTTTTTGGGTGACAGTGGTGACCGCAGAATTATACTGCAGAATATTTTTGCGGAAATAGCAGAACAGAAAGAGAAGAGAAAACGAGAGAGAAAAAGAATGAAAACAAAACACAGAGTTCATTCACTTTTGGTCGCTGGCCAACGGTGGCAAAGCTAAATTTTTTTGTTGTGGTTGCCGCCGGTTGGCTACGGTCATGGACGGACCGTTTCAGGAACAACAGTGGAAATTTTTTTGATTGTTTTTGCCTTTTGTCCATTTCTTTTTCTCTCACTAGTTTGTGCACATCTAGTGCCTGCATATTCCGTCTGCAGGAATCAATCGATCAAACATTTCTTTTTGTTGTGTGAGTGTGTGCGTTCTCTCATCAAACTCTGAATAAATATGATTTTTTGGCAGCTGCCTACTTTGTACTGATTAGCCAGAAAAAAACAAAGAAGGAAGTCATCTCACTTAGGCCAGACAACTTTTGGTTCATTTGCTCGCCAGGAAGCAAAGCAAACTGCTTCTAAACTGCCGACATTTGTCTTTGATTCCTCTTCGGCTTTCTATTTTTATTGAATCAGTTCTCTTTTTGTAAAAAACACGGAACTGTTTCCATTCATAGTTCAATTCCTTTTGCAGCTGCCGCCAGTTCAATGTCTTGTCTCAATTTGTGTCTACTTTACGCCACAATGAATAATAATTCCGTTTCTGCAGCAAATCTGTTCCTGGTTTGCAAATCAATACTACACCTGCCTGCTACTACCTTAGACTATTAAAAGCAAAACACTTTTCTCATTTGCCTCAAATTTTGTTGTCAACCGTTTAACTTTTCACAAACATCAATCACTAAGTTTACTTACCTTTTTCACAACCATTCCGTTAATTTTAACTATCAGTGTTTACAGCCATCATCATCATCAAATAACTTCAACTACCAATTTTTCTTTTCATATAATGGCCTGTCTCCCATCCAACAACCTCCTCTGCTACCTCACCGACAAGGCCTTCAAGTCGCTGTACACTCTTCTCCTGGTGGTCCTCATGACCCTCTGGATCGTGATCAGCGTCGAATCGGGTCGCCAGCTGCAGGAGCTCTCCCTTCGAACCAATCACGGCACCACCCGACTCAAACCGGAAGACGCCCGACGCCTTCCCGGATCGCTGGCCAGTGCGGCGATCATCACCACCGCCAGCCGATCTTCCCTTTCTCGACTGTACGGCCTGACCGTTTTCAATACCCTTCTCGAGGAGGCGATAGCCCTGGGAGCTTTGGTCAGCCTCTTCACTCGCGCCCGACGCCTCTTTTGCGCCACCCTGGCCCTGCTGACCATCATCTGGTTCATTGAGCAGTACCGCATCAGCGACTTCTACCACCAGATCGACCACATCGACTACCAGTCAGGGCAGATACTGATTGCCACTCATGTGCTGCACTTTTTGGTCATTTTGGTGGGCATCTTCCTCTATCTGCTGATTGATGAGGAGGGAGAGGAGTATGATGAGGCAAAGTTGATTGAAGGCGGGGGAAATGGAAAAAGATCTTCTGAAGCTTCTGCTGCTGCTACTGCCGATGGCAATGGTCCTCTCTCACCCTTGACACTTAAATCAAATCCAGCCTTTGCTGATCTAGAGAAGCATGGTAGCTCTTCGGTTCGAAATTCCATCTCTTCAAGGCCTCAGTCGACGATTGATCATAACAATCATAGCGGTCACAATGGGACAGGTAACGGAACTTCCGGTTATCCCGAGCCACACCCCTAAAAAGCCGAACCGCTGCGCCTGGATGAGAAGCACCTTTGTTAAGGTGCCCCGAGCAACTGCCACTAGACAAAATCAACCGGAAATAGGAGTAAATAGTGGAAATAAAGGAGAAGAAGTGACTGAGTCTTCAGCAACTGCAACAGCAGCACCAACTGCAGCAATGCAGAGCAGACGTGAAAAGCAGCGCAGCAAGTCCCAGGTGACGGTCATTTCAGGGTTGAGCAGCAACAGTCTGGGAAGAAATGGCAGTCTGCCGGAGAAGGATGACAGCGATGAAGAGGCTGGAAGGGTTTAAAAAGTTTTAAGAAGTAAAAGATTTTGGTTAAGAAAAAACAGTAAAGTGATCATCATCAGTTTTGTCGGCTTGTAATAGCCCAGTTGAAGAACATACCTTTGTAGTTTCCAGCAGCAGTAGTAGTAGTAGTAGTAGTTGCAGACAATTTATTTTGTTTCAATCAATCTTTTGATTAAAAACGAAACCATCACTGAAATGTATCACTATTAGTCGTACTAACTGTATCCCTCATGGCAACTCAATAAAAGTTATGAAAAAGACATTGCGCACAGTTTGGCAACTTTTTGATGCTTTGCCAAAAAAAGATGAGAGAGAAAGTGGTAATGATTGAAGAGTGATTGCTTTTCAAAACAAAGCCACAGCAACAACGGCAACGGCAGAAACAGTGTTGATTGCATTGATAAGCCTTTTTCTACGTTATCTTATCTTTTCTTTTCTCTTTGCGTTCCCTAATGCACTCTAATGTTTGGTTGTTGTGATGGCGGCTGCTGGCGTGAGTGGCAAGTAAAACATGCAAGCCAAAAAGGCACATATTTTGCAATCAAAAGTAAATGTGAAAGTTTAGGTTCCAAAAACAGCAAAGCGTTTTCTTACACAAAAAAATATTGATACTAATACACTAACTATTTCGCTGAGCACTGGGCATTAAAGATGGATTCAAAAGAATTGTTGGAGACTATAATAACAACGACAACAGCAATATCATCATCTACATCATCATCCATATCAAATGTCAACAACAACATCAAAATTTGCCGCGTCTGTGGTGATCGAGCTCAGAGTTTTCACTTCAATGCAATCACCTGCAGTCCCTGCAAGATGTTCTTCAAGAGAAATGCCTTCAAAAAAGAGGTAAATAACAAATAGCCACAAATTGTTTTTAATTAAATAATCCCATTTTCTACCTTTACGGAATCCTCAGGTTCTAAAGTGCCTCCTCTCCACTGAAGGCTGCTGTCCAATAAACTGCCGAGCTACACGCAAGTCATGTCCCAAGTGTCGCATTTTAAAATGTTATTCAGGTACAGACCATTTTGACTTTTAATGTACACAAAAAAGGTCATTTATAACCTTTTTACACCACATTTGCAGTGGGAATGACCACAGAGAACCTTCAGAAACCTTTGGCACAATTGTCTCAACAGCAACTTCAGACTCAAAATGATGAAGATGATGATCAACAAAGGATACAAAGAAGTCCACCATCTACCAGTGATCCAAACAAAGACGATGATGCAATGAGGGTGGAAAATGACAATACTTTAACCAAAAGCAGGAAAACCCTCTACCTCTCTACCGTAAACAACCTTCTTCACGAGGAGATCAGCCGCCGCTGTCATCAGCTCGAGGAGAGGGGGGAAGAAAAAGAGTTGGAAACCAGTGACAAAACCACCTCCTCAGAGGAAGCTCAACTAAACTCCCGTAGAAGGTCTAAAACGAGTAGAATTCCAAAGAAGAAAAGAACAAAAACCACCTTTCTCTATCACATACCTTCCTCCGCTGCCCTCTCTTTGAGTGAGTCCCGCATCTTAGCGGAAGCCACCGCCGCCTCCTCTTCCTGCTTCGTCGACGAGAGCCAGCTGCCTGTGGTGGGCCAAATTGGCAGTTTGGTGGAGGCCTTCAACGCCTACTCTCATTACGTCCGCCGCATCGTCGGCTACTGCAATCGAGTGGAGGCCTTTAAGGCTTTAAAAAGGGCTGATCAACTACTGCTGGTTAAACCTTTTTACTTTGAGTTGCTCGCCATTCGCTTCTCCTTTATCTACAACGTCGAGACGGACAGCTATCCGGTGATGGAGGTAAAGTTAACTGAAAAGTTGCTGTTTTTTCAACTGTTTTTTTTATTGTAGAATGAGGCTGGAACGAAGGCCGTCTTAATGCGCATTGGCCTTATCAACGATTGTCGGCAGTATCACGTGACGGCAATTCACCGGAAGTACAAAAGCTGTCTGCACGAAGCAATGGAGGGAGACCCTACGATTCGTGATTTGGTATTTAGTGGCTTGTTTTAGTTATTCAAAGGCTAACTTTTAATTTAATTTTGCTTCAGATTATGATTCAGTTTTGTTTCGAAATTCCTCTTCTTCTTCCTCAACAACAGCTTCTTTTTCTGAAAATGCATCTTCAGCACCATCAAGTTCTTCTACTTCAGTCATTTCCTGTTTGGAGTTTGTTCGCAAGCAGTACTTTCTCTACTGTCATCTCCTTCGTCGTTACCTTGAGGTAAAATTTAACGGAAACGCCGCACTGGCAGCTAAAAAGTACGCTTCGCTGATGGAGCTGCTCGATGACTTTTCTCGGTACCATTACGTGCGAGAGATTTTTGACTCGATCGAGGATCCCTCGGCCGTGTCTTCCGATGTGCTTTCAGAGATCTTCAACAGATAACACAACGGTTTTTGTAAGGTAAGTTTTTAGCTCTTGCCTTACGTTTGAGCAAAATTTGTTTTAAAAACCAGCTTTGTAGACAAACATCAGCAACTCTGAATAGAGCAGAAGATACTGCAATCAAAATAAAAATTTGTTAAAACATTTTTAGAAATCATTTTAACAACCAACTAGCCTTGACAAAGTTAAAACTCGAGATTCTCCCAAACTTGTAGTACGTAAAACCGTAGGCCTTGCTGGTGTGAAACTTGCTCAGAAAGAGGTAGTTGAGCAGTCGTGTTTTTCGATTACCTTTTCCCTTTTGGCTGTACATAAGCGGAATAAACTTCTTTGCAATGCTTTTCAGCCGATCATTGAGATTAGCCAGCAGCGAGTGCACCAGAAAGATGCAAAGGAACTGCTCAAAGAGGACCATAATGGTGAGCAGCTGAACCACCAAGTCAAGTCGACCCGCCTGGGAGGTGAGGAGGGTGATGGTGAGCAGAGCATTGGAGGGACAGTTGACGGCGAGCAGTGGCATGAAGGCGCGGGCGACGTACTTGTTTGCCTTGCTCACCAGAATGACCACTCGCGTGTACTGCTGCCGAAAGTTGGCTCTTGCACAACTGTTTTGTACTTTCGGTGAAGACTTGTTTTTGTTTTCGCTGGCCGCCACCACCAACAGCCCGGCCAACTGTTTCATCAGCAGACGAAATGCCTCCAAAAGGGTGAAGGCAAGCGTTCCTGGAAGTAAAATCAGTTTTAAGTTTACCGGCAAACACTTTATTTTAGTGACCTCCCTTCTTGTCAAAAAGGTATCATTCCCTTACCTAGAAGCATGTGCGAGAAAGAGAAGACGTACAATGCTAGGTAGAAGGTGGCAACGTTTAGTTCGGCAATCAGCAGTGTAAGTGCAATTAATGTAAGAGAAAGCGGCAATTGAAGCACCACATGAACTCCGTAGTACTGCGACATAAGGACAAGGAAATCTAATTGATAGAAATTAAATGAAATAAAAAAGTGAGTACAAATATTTGTTAAGCAAAAAATAAGTACCAATAGCAAAAATGAAAATTTGCAACGCATTAAGGACAAAATAGCAGTAGCGGACGGATGTAAGAGAAGACTAGCTTTCCGTTTAGGCGGTAGTTCGAAATGAGAAACATTGATTTTTGCCCATCAAGCAACTCTGCGAGAAATTTCACTGTAATGTGCGACTCGTCAAAGTAATTTAGGTAAAAGTAGTAGCCGGCAATGAGCAAACTCCCCACAATGACTAGATTTGTTTCCGGTGGAAGATTTACCAGGCGGATCAGGTCGCAAGCTAAAAATTTCCAAGTCGTTGTGGGCGGCTCATAAACAGACAAGAACAAATAATGGGCCATTTTGGTAGCTAAAATTGCATATAGTGGCTGAAAAAGGCGCCACTTTTGCCGCCAGCTAAAGTTGTAGTAAATCTGAAAGTAACGGTGCATAAAATCCATTGATTTGTAAGGAAAGGGCTGTCGGAGGACAAAATCCATGATTTTTTAAAACTATTGAGAAGCGCTGAGTGAGAGTGAACACAAGCATACGTAGTCCAGACTGACTTTAATGGCAAAGAGTAGCTGCTTATATACACAAACAGGCGACGTAACTTCGAACTTCTCAAAGCCACGTCGCTAGCGGCCTATGGGCCGCTACTTTCCTACAGTCTTCGACGCATCTTATGGAGGTCCAGTCATCCATCGACGTCGTCACCATCGCCCACTCATGTCTCACTTCGGCCGAGGACACGTACGACTTGCGCACCACGACGCTGGGCCAGCGTCCACTCCGGTCGACTTGTCTTCAGCGTGGCTGGGCCTTGGGCTGCTCGCATCGAAACGCAGAGGCCTAGTCCTCTCACCGTTGCACAAAGCCTGAGTGAGAGTGAACACAGCATACGTAGTCCAGACTGACTTTAATGGCAAAGAGTACTGCTTATATACACAAACAGGCGACGTAACTTCGAACTCTCAAGCCACGTCGCTAGCGGCCTATGGGCCGCTACTATTGTTAAAATAAATAAGTATATTGTAATAGGGGAGGGCAATAAAATTCTAATGCAATGAAAGAAATTAACAAATAGTCTGTTAACAACAGCGACTGCCACAATAGTACTCCTGGTAAACGAAAGTTTTAGAGTGGTACACGAATTTCCTTCCTTCTGAAGTAGATTTATTGCCTTGGCTCATTTATCAAACTAATTGGCTGCGTTTTTTAGCCGTGTGTCATTGAGGTTTAAAAAAAAGGTGCTATTTTTAACTTGAAAAACAGTTTAAGTGTTCCAGCAATTGGTAATTGTTTATTGTTTCTCTGTGATGATACAAAAAGTGGGTAAACGTGTCGCAAAAGGTAGCATTTTTAAACTGGCTAGCAAACCTTAATAAATGATGAAATGTTTTTTAATTGACAATGGTAAAATTACAATTTTTAATTTTTTTAAAACTGTAAAAACATTAAAAGTTTGTTAGTTGCAACTGAGTTACATTGAGTCGTGCTTGTTTCTCTAAGAAGTGATGAAAAAAAAGTAAAAAAGCCAATGTAAAACAAAAAAAGACAAGCTTTTAAATCTTTTGGCCCATCGACTAAAAATTAAAAAAAAGTTGTAAAATTTTTTTAAAAATAAGTTAATTTTTAAATTTTAGCAAACTTTGATTAATCACTGTAAAAAGATAATTAAACTGGTCTTGATTAAAACTAGATTGTTTAGAATACTTTATGTTTACTACTAAGTTATTGGTTTGTCATCGAATTACGTGCCTATTTGAACGACTACAAGTAATAAAATCCTTGTTGACAGACAAATAAAATTGTCATACGTAAACAAAACAACTTCTTTTTTTATTTCGCCATAGCAAGAGTTTTTAATTAAACTCCAAAAGTTACAAAGGGGAAATATTTTTAAAAGTTTGTTTGTTGAAATTTTTAGGCAAACTAATTAATCAGCGACGCATACTACTAAAAGTTAAGGTTGGGAACATCATCATTAAAAAAACTTCAAAATTTCCGTTTTTAGTAAAACATTTTGTTTTCAATCAATGCATTTCGAACTAGTGAGTGGAACATGTTAAAGCCGGCGCCTTGCTTCCGCCTCAAGATCATGTTTAAAACTTGATTGAGCATGTGGCTGCACTGACTAATCCAATTGTCATGTACGACAGATAAATTCCTTCTAAAACTGATTTTTTATGATTCTTCATTGCCTTTGCAAGCGTTCTTTAGGAGTTTTCATTGACCTTTCTCTAAAGCGTCCCTACCAACGGAGCGCCGGAAATGTGGCTTTTGACAGTTCTTGTTATACGTATGCAAAATGTTATTGACAGTTCGACTCGTGTCGTCGTTCAAGTAAATTAAAAAAAGCAAAGAGCGATACTACTTTAAAAAATTAAGTTTGCAACATCATCATAAAAAATGTAACCACTTTTCAACTCTAATTTCCGCGTTCATTTCTTTCAAGCTAAAAGCAATTTCAACTGCGTTTTTCTACATTCAAATGGGCAATTTTAATCTAGTTAAATAAAGAGAGGAGAAACTACTTTAAACGCTTCCTATGGCGCCATTCCTTTTTCCCTCCGTCGAGCTCTGTACTGGTCACTGCAGGTAATTGACCTGAGCATGGTCGCCTGGCAGCTAACAGTACTGGCCTCTATTGTCATTGTAGAAATAAATTTAATCATTAAAACTGGAATTTTTTAATTTCTGACAATGCTTTTTTCAATCTACTTTGGGTTTTCGTTGATTTTACCATGGTCGCCTACCAATTTATGACACTGGTTCAGATGGGCACTCTTTTTGTCTACTTTTCGTTTTCAATGGCACTAATGTTAGTGTACAAAGTGCGGTACTCTGTACGGCGCTTTTCAGAAAGTTTCCAAAAAGTTACAAGCTCAGTTTGGCTTGAACGTGAAGTGTGGCACTTTTTAGGTGAACACCACCGCCTTTCAGTTGATTTGCTGAAAGGAAATCAGGAGCTGTGGAGCTCTGAGACGGCGCTTTTCCTCTTCACCAACAGCCTGCCCAATGTGTACCTCTGTACAAGGTTGCTTTTGGACCAGTTGACACCCGTTGAGCGGCTCACCTTTGGACTAATTTTTAGCGGCCAGACAATGGCCACGCTCATCATATTTTTTCCTTTGGCGACTTTTCCATGGGCGTTGCACCATTCGATGATTAAGAGGATACTTTTTGATGTTCAAGGGCAAATGAAGAAAGGATCACGCAAGTGTGCTCTGCTATTGTGCAAACTCAAAGTGGATGACCTTTTTGGGCGACTGCTTCGAGGGCCCAAGATTGGCTGCACGGCCGGCCCCCTCGGCGTGGTCACCTATCACAGTGTGACTGAGGTAAACTAAAAATAGAAATAATTTGTAACAATTTACAAAGTTTTCCTGTTTGAATTAGGGTTTTCTAATCTACGCGGCGTTTTTACTTTTTTCTTTCAACATAAAATTAAAAAACAAAATTTTGTAAACGCAAAAACTTCATAAGTACGTTTGAGTACAGAACAATGATGACGCTAAACAGAGATTTGCTGATAAACTGTACTAAAAGTAAATAACAACATTTATGTTTAGGTTCTAGTACAATTTAGCCACAAACACATGTTGCACTAAACAGATGTTGCACTTGCTGAACTTCTGTTGTTGTTGTCGAATAACATTGAGACAGCTAATACTACTCAGTAATTGTTCCAAACATGTACCTTTAGTTAATATTTTTGTATAAAAGCGAACTGAATGAGACAGTTTAAATTAGTTTAAAAATAACCAAAAAACAACTGTTTTTAAAACGATTATGAAAAAATTCATTTGTTCAGTTTTTTTCATTGCTGCTTTGGCGTTTGTTACCACTCAAGCTCAGTCTGACTCTCAAAATGGCAATGGAAATGGAAACGGATTTGGCTTTTCTGGCATGCCAGGAATGCCAAACTTCCCATCACCTCCATCATTTGGTGATTTGCCCACTCCACCTGCAATGAACTTTCCGTCACCCCCTTCACTTGACAATCTGCCCACTCCTCCTTCATTGAACTTTCCCTCACCTCCATCGCTTGACAATCTGCCCACTCCTCCTGCAATGAACTTTCCGTCACTCCCATCACTTGATAGTTTTCCTACACCTCCTGCCCTAAACTTTCCATCACCCCCATCATTGGATAATATACCCACTCCTGAAGCTCTTTCAGGAATGGGCAACTTTCGTAACCCGTTCAACAGAAGCGGCAGTAACCAAAACAAAAATGACAACTGAGCAAACACATACTTGCAAACACTTAAAAAAATTAATGTGACAAAAAATTTTAATAAAATAAAAATGTAATTAAAACATTTTTAAAAATTTTATAATTTAATATCTTACAAGTTATGTTTCAGAATACACTGACTTGCTATCACACAAAATTAAAAATTTAAAATTAGATTGTTTCACTTACACTTGCTCTGCTACAACAAAAAATTAAAAATTTAAGATTAGAATGTTGTGTTTTCTTCAATATTCTTTTTAAAGTAAATTAAACTTTGAAATATGAAATTTGAAAACGGCGCTTGAAACCGTTTTTTCAATATTCTATTTTTCAGTTCTTGCAACTTTATTTGATTTTAAACTTGTTGAAATTTAATTTTACTAAGTTTTGTTGATCGGCTGCTTGACATCTTCGGTGGCCAATCAGACTGATTGATTTTAATCTATTTACAGCGGCTCACCCTAGCTTCACTTGACTACCAAAACGCCCGCCGCCTCGGGCCTCGCTCGCTCCGCTCGCGAGACCCTCGGCGGCGGACGTTCTTGTAAGTCAAGTGAAGCCAGACCTCGCCGCTTTGTGCCGTGCACTGCTAAACTTATCTGTACTTTACGGCGGCTCACCCTGGCTTCACTTGGGCGACGCCAACGCCGCCGCCTGGACCTTGCTCGCTCCGCTCGCAAGGCCCGGCGGCAGCGTTGGCAGTCGCCCAAGTGAGCCAGACCCGCCAGCTTGTGCCCGTGCACCGCACCTACATGTGATGCTAGTCAGCGGCAGCAGCGACGCGCATGCGCATTGCGTCAAACAAACCAAAGCAGAAGCTCAGAAGAGAACGTTCAAACTTTTCTGGTTTCTGGTAAAGCCATAAGGGTTAGAAGAGCCAACATAGACACAAATAGAAGTAGGGGAATCTAATGGTGTGCTTCAAAAATGTTATCAAGTCATTTCAGTAGTTTAATATGGCTTATCTAAAAAGTGACTATAATCAGATAAGGCACTTCCGGTTACTTTATCAAAATTCTGTAATAGCCATTTTGTGGCGGCTATTTTCTGATTACTACAGTCAAAACCCATCTTTCTAGATTCAGTAACTTTTTTATACAGCCAAAAATGCAAATGACTACAAACAGATAATCGCCATATTAAATACCCCGGTTATCTGATCAACTTGAATTTAGTATCATTAGAAAGATGCCATTAGTTTGATCTACTGGTGAAAACCGTATTTCAATAGCATCAATAGCTTTTTTTCTAGAGTCAAAAGAGTGAGTGCAGAGAGAGGGAGAAACTGTTGGATTTTAGGGGTTGTAGGGATTTATTTTAATTGGTTATCTAATACTATTTATCATTAAAGGATAAACCTATTAATCAAAATTCTGTAATAGCCATGTTGTGGCGGCTATTTTTCTATTCTACAGTCAAAACCCCATCTTTTCATTCCTAACTTTTTTTACAGCCAAAAATGCAAATGACCAAAAGATATCCCATTAAATCCCCCGGTTATCGATCAACTTGAATTTAGTATCATTAGAAAGATGCATTTAGTTTAATCTACGGTGAAAACCTATTCAATAGCATCAAAGCTTTTTTCTAGAGTCAAAAATAGTCAGAAAAAAAAACTGTTGGATTTTAGGTTAGGGATTGCTACCGTTTTGACACGGTTGAGATTATTAATCATTAACATAACAGGTTATAAAAACCAAGTATAATCATCATGTAATATAATGACAAAAACTTTTTACAAAAATGCTAAAACTGAAAGTATTAGATGCTAATAATCAAAAAGATAAACAATTATTTGAACAGTGCTTGAGGTTAATTTGTATTGCGCAGTTATTGAATAATAAAAACTTTGCATATACATTTTTTCAAAATTAAAAAAATAAAATATTTTCATAACTTTATTTTTTGTTTTGCATTAAAATTTGATCGCAGTTGATTCATTCTAAAGTTGCAATTATCATCATTGCTTGCACATTATTATTACTTTATAAACAATAGTTTCAATTGATCTATAATACTAAAACTCAATATAACAATAATTTAGTAATTGGTTATTAAACTGAAAATCTAATTTAAAGAAAAAAATCAAATTTAGACAAACACAAAATCAAAAACAAGAAGAATTAATTATACTGATAATTAGCATAAATGCATTGACCAACATTAGGCAGCACATTGAAGTGGCAATTGTAAGCGCACCTAAACTAAAACAAAACAAAAATTAAAGTATGGTATTGGTAACAGACCCCTCACAGTCACAAAACACATCATCATCATCAAACCACTTCCACTACTTTTTCCTGTTTTTTCAGCTCGCCACTTTCAATAATTAGCATGATCGTAGGATTAAGCTGCAGTATAGAGCACCTTTAGTGCAAACACTGTCATTACGGATGAACTTTTCCTTCTTCATTGGCTCAGTTTAGTTTTGTGCACTGCTAGTAAAGTGTTGTCTAAAATTACCTTTCCCCCTTCAGGCAAATTCTTTTTGTGCTGTGCAGTGAACACTCTGCTAAAAAACTGAAAGATAAAATTAATTTTTGCCATAAAGGTTAGTCTAGTCTAGGTGATAGAGAGTAACACAGAGAGAATAGTTAATTTGTTTAAACATTGCTTAAACAAGCTTTTTGATATCAAATTTATTTATCGACCAAAAAAGTGGCTGCACTAATAATCCCATCAGCCACGACTCTAAATTGATCAATTACTTCATTACAATAAAATTGACATTTTTTGGAAGATAAAAGGGGAGCAACAGTAATTTTTACTTCAACATCCCCTGCAACGCATAACAGCTAAATTAAAAGAATATAGTTTTTCAGATATTTTTTCAATTTAACAACTGAATGAATGAATGAAATTGTAATTTTGGCCGCCCTGTTGCTGATGCTGATGCTGCTGTTTCTCACTTGGCGATAATGACATTGAATGAATCACTCTTGGCCGGTTTGTTCTTTTTCTTTCTTTCAGATTAATTTTCTTGTTGTTGAAGCTAAAGATTTAATTTGTCTTTGAGAACCAGTTTAACACTGTCCAGTAAAAACAGAAAAGGCACAGTTTCTCTAAGATGTAAAGAGAATCATTTTTATCAGAACATCAGCAACAGCAAAAGTGGTAGTTAAGCTTTTTTTGCAACTGTAGCGAAATAGTTGTCTGTTTTTATAATTTTTTTATCAGTTAAAATAATTTTTGTTGATTTGTTATTTAAATTAATTTATTTAAATAACAAAAAAATTATGAGCAATTGCAATGATCGTTTTCGAAAATGGTGCAAAGTGTGTGGAGACCAAGGGTTCAGTTTTAATTTTGCCGGCCTTTGTTGTGAAAGCTGTACGTTTATATTACAACTAGCAAATATAAATCCAAGTAACAAAATTTTTTATTGTACAGGTAAAATTTTCTTCCGTCGAAATGCCTCCAAGGAAAAGGTGTTTGTGTGCTTGTGTACTTTTTAATAAATAGTTTTTATTTGTTTTAAACTTTGTTTTTAAAATTTACAACTTTAGTTACTAACCAGCATTTTTCTAATATTATTGCATGAATTTTCACACAGACGCTCCAATGTATTTGGCGCACTGAAACCTGTCAGATTGACGTTGAAACAAGGAAGCACTGTTCAAAGTGCAGACTTAGGTTTGTAAACTCATACTGACAGTATTTTAATTTTAATTTTTTTTCATAGGAAATGCTTTGAAATTGGCATGAAAATTGTATGTTCATATAAAAGTTAATACATTTTTTAATTAAACTATTTTTTACAATATTTTTTACAAAATCAATAGAGGCATTCAAAACGAGGCAGACCAAGATCTTTAAGCTGCGCAAATTACTTCACTGAAGAAACGACGTCCAGTGATGAAAATTTTTCTTTTACTTGTGATCTTCTTTCAGCACACATTGAGTTGTTGTTTAGGTCAATTCAAAATTGTGATGAAGTGAAGGAAACGGAGGAAAAATGTGAGGAAGAGGAGGACAATTTTAGCACTTTCAAAGTGCACCACAACAACAACAACAACTACGAAACGCATTGTTTGTCAGTGATTCGACGGTTGCACCTACTTTTTGGTGACCAACATCAGCTTCAACCTCAACATATCTCCTTAAATTTTGAAACCGATCTGACAATAGTGTTTACCAGTCAACTTCACCTGCTTGAATGCGTCGCCCAACTTGCTAAAAGCACCTTTGGTTTTGCTGCACTTCCGCTAACTGATCAGGTGACGTTGTTCAAACGGGCATTCCCGGCCATTTTTCTCTTGCGATCTGCTTACTACTACAACTCAAAAAAAGATGCGTTTGCACTAAAAATTGAGGTAAATTTTTAATGTTTTTATTTTACATTTTTATCGTTTATTCATTGTCATCAGTCAGATAAAACAACCGAAAACAAAAAGACAGTTTTTGTGCTAGTTCCACTGAAGCTTCTTTATGGAAAAAGAAATAGTGATGATGATAGTGATCAGCAAGTGAACATGATGCTCAGTTACCACCAATGGCTAGCCGGAGAGGTGAAAAAAACCATCAAAGGGGACATCGTCTTAAGAGACCTTCTCGCCATTTTGCTTCTTTTCAAACACTGTGATACTGATGAAACACTTGATGAAGACAGAGGAAGTATACTGATGCACATTGAGGTAGTTCGGTATCAGTACGCCGCCTACTGTCACCTTCTTTGGAAGTATTTAGGTACTGTTGATAATGATAATTTTGACTCTGCACAGCATCAGCAACGATACGACCGCCTGCTGGAGCTAGTTTCGAAAATCACCGCTTTCAAGAGCACAGCAGCCAATGTTGTGATACGGAAAACTAATCTGCAGGCAGTGGAGCCCATTCTAAAGGAGATTTACTGTTTGAGTGATAACAAACTAAGTGATATTAGTAGTAGCTAAAATTAAAATAATTTAATAAACTTAAAAAATTGCAACTACAAAAAACATTGACCTTATTTGATTTTGAGTAAAAAGTGTTGCGTGTGTATGGTAACAAATGTTGGTTGTTGTAAACTGACCAAATGTAAGCAATCAATGATGAGATTAGATGTGCCGGTTGTGATTTTAATTGATCATGTTTAATTTATCACTTTATTTTAATCAAATTTTTTGTATATCATGTAAACGAGGGCGTTGCGTAAATATCTAGCGGCATGTGAGCTGCAATGTGGTGCCTATAATCTGATTGACTACAATTTAAAGATATCAAATGTTTTGCTGGAATTTTGCGTTTAAATAAAATGGGTGTTAAAAAAGTTTTAACGTGAAAATTGTTTAAAACTTAAAATTATTTTTCAATTGTGCATTTAATAGTAAAAACTCAATTTTCAACAAAGTTTCATAATAAGTTAAAAACAGACATGACAAACCAACCAAAAAGTTTGCTTTCCTATGCAGCTACAGTAAAAAAGTCCAACCTTATCTACACCGTTCTACTGTACCTGAACAACTTTGCTTATGTAAGTAAAGAATAAAATACAAAAATAAACCTTTACCTTTGACCTTCTTTTCATTCAAATTCTAGGGCATCAGCGGAAACATGATCGGGGCCGTCCTGGTCGACCTCGCGTTCATTTACCATACAGATATTGATACTATGTCCTACATTCAAGCGGCGGCTGGGGCCGGCTACCTCGTCGGCTCTTTTGGTTCCTTCCTCTACACCAAGGTCAATCGACAGGCAGTGCTCATTTGGGGCATGTTCCAGTGGACGGTTTGCATCACACTGATGCCTCACTACGGAAAATTGTGGCTCGCTTTTGCTGCTACCAGCGCCATGACAGTGGCCACCGGAGCCTGGGACAGTTCAACCAGTATGTAAGTTGAAAGAAATTTTCAAAAAAAATTTAAAAAATTACATTATTTTTTTAATAAGTTGGATCGTCGAAATTTGGTCATCAGGCAGCCCGGCCCTGTTGCAGGGTCTTCAGTTTTTCTACGGCTTAGGATCGATAGTGGCGCCCCTTCTTTGCGCTCCCTTTGTTTATGGTCGGCACAATGTGACAGAAGATGGAAATAAGACGATAACGCCGGAATGAGAATTCACTCTCTGACATTCCTTTCTCGATTATGCCGCCTTTCAGGTGCTTTGTAAGTTAATAAATGTTGTAAACTAATTAAACATTTAACAGTTTTTCCCCCGTTCCCATCCTCTTTTTATCATGTTCTTTGCGGCGAGTACCGCAAACCGGAGACTGTTGTTGAAAAAGAGACAAGGAAGTAGTACTCAAATAAAGATGAAGCAACCTCTGATAAAGTAAAAGTGATAAGCTTTCGGAAGACTAAACTCGCTCTGCTGGGCATCTGCGTGGCCACCTACGTCGCCTGTGAGTTTGGCTACGTCGCCTTCAGCATCAGCATGTACCAGTACCTGCCGATCCACCTCTCGGCGCCCTTATCAGCACGCGTCCAGTCGATCATGTGCACCACCTTCACGTTAGGTCGTCTGCTGACAGCCTTCATCTCGCTAAAACTGAAACCGGATCTTATCCTCGCTTATCACTACGTGATCCTCCTCGGCAGCATTGCCTTTCTCTACCTGACGCAGCACAATCTAAACGCAATCTACGCTGGGAACGTCGTCTTAGGCTTTGGTTTCAGCGCCATTTGGCCGGGACTGTTTGGTTTTACGGAGCACTTTCTTGGGCTCACAGCTCGCGTTTGTACGTTGTACGCCTTCTGTGCTGGAACCGCCTGTCTGGTCATTCCACTGCTGTTGGGGTCAACTTTTAAGGCCCATCCAATTGTCCTACTAGAAGCAATTTTTGTCTTCACAGTGGTCAGTTTCATTATCTTCTCTTTTGTGAGAATTTGGATTCTTATTGATAGTAGACGAGAAAGATTGACCAGAAAAGAGAGCTTGAAAACTGGATAAGTGAACTGATGTTTTAAATAAAATAGTTTAGTTTTGGCGGGCGGCCCGGCAGGGCAGAAGCCCGCTTATTACTTTGCCAGTCCGTCCGTCCGTCCGTCCGTCCGTCCGTCTGTCTGTCTGTCTCTCTGTCTGTCGGTCTGTCTCTCCCTAACACTTTCAATTCTAGCTATGTTCCAAACATCGTAGAAACTTGAAATTTTTTACAGAGAGACTTATTACAAAGTTATATGTCGAGTTCGAAGATGGGAGTTGTAGGACCAAAATTAGCCCTAGAAAAGTGGGTCCAAAGTTTTTACAGACGCCCCCTGCTGGCATCATCAAAAGTGTGGCCAACTTGAATGTTTTTGCTGCGACCATGCTTTGACCTATGACTAAGTAGGACGATATCAGAATGATATCACCGAATGTTGATTTAATACTTGGTTTTGTTTGCCACCTTATATAAAACAAATTGGCATTGTTGAAGTAACCCTTTTTAGCAACAGTATTTTTAAAATCTAACAATCAAAGTTACAATTGAATTAAAATGATTGCTCAAGAAGAGATTGTTTATGCCCTTTACGAACATGAACAAAAACAACTGGAAAGTGAGCCAGCGCAAAAGAACAACCAAATAAAAGTGGCCAGTAAAGATGAAAATCCATCTGATGATCAGCAATCTGCTTACAAGATACAAATCGCCTGGAAAAGCGTTGCCCGACTGATTGTCCTCCACGCATTTGCCCTCTACGGACTGACTCAGCTCGGACGTGTCAGTACGACTACAATCCTCTTTACCATTGTCCTCATGCTTTTAACCAGTATGGGCGTGCAAGTTGGTAAGCTTAAAAAAAAGTTTATTTTGTGATTCATTTTTAATTCATTTTTTATTGCTACAGGCGTTCACCGTCTTTGGTAATTGTTCCCGTTTTTTAAAAATCAGTTTTAATGCTTTCATTTTTCAGGTCTCACCGATCATTCAAAGCCAACTTTGGCGTCCGTGTGTTCCTTGCCTTTTGCCAGACGCTGTCGTTGCAAAATGACATCTACGAGTGGGCGCGGGATCACCGGGCTCACCACAAGTTCTCAGAAACGGACGCCGATCCGCACAATTCAAAACGAGGCTTTTTCTTTAGTCATGTGGTTTGTACTTTTAAAACTAAATTTAAAACACAAGATGAATATTTTACTTTTTGCTACAAAATAAAGGGCTGGCTGATGGTAAAGAAGCACCCTGAGGTGTTTCGACGAGGCAAAACCGTCGACCTGAGTGACCTGCTGGCCGACCCTATTGTCCGCTTTCAGCGGCGGTTCTACCTGCCGCTAGTGTTGCTCATTTGGGGCTTCCTGCCCACTGTCATTCCCGTCTACTTTTGGGGCGAGTCTCTTTGGCGGTCCTTTCTGGTGTGCCTGGCGCTACGCTACGCATACTCACTCAACAGTACCTGGCTAGTAAATAGTAAGTTGGGAAATTGGTAAGATAAGTTAAATATGAACTTTTAATCTTTGTTTTTTATTTCAAAGGCTGGTGCCATATGTACGGCAGTCGACCCTATGATAAAGGAATCGCCCCCGTGGAGGCCTCTATCAGGCACGTTATTCTGGGAGAAGGTAATTGAATGATTGAATAGTGAGAAAAATGGTGTTCAATTGTTTTTTATAATTAAGGTTTCCACAACTACCACCACGCCTTTCCATGGGACTACTCGGCCAGTGAGCTAGGACCGTCTGACGTTTTCAATTTGTCAACTGCAGTTATTGATTTTTTTGCCCTGTTTGGTTGGGTTTGGGACCGAAAGAAGGTAAACTCAAAGATGGTGGCAGCAAAGATGGTTTTAAAAGGGGACCCAAAAGCTAAAGGGCTGTATCAAGAGCAAAAAAATAGCGCCCTAGTGGAGTGGCTGGGCGGATTGTTGACAATCTTTGGACCTTTTCTTTTTATTCATTACCTGCTGCGATTTTTGCTGTGATTAAATTTTTTTAAATCTAAAAAAGTGTTTTTGTTTTATTCAGTAAAAAAAATTTTTTGTGAGTTTTAACTTATACAATTAGTGTTTTTTATCACCGCTAACTTGACACAAAAACTGTTTTTAGTTAAACAATTTCCTGTTTTTTATCAGCCTATCCCTAAAAAAATGATTTTTCTCCATTTCTCCCTCCGCACTGACTCTTTTTGCTCTACAAATTACAACCGTTTGAGATATCGAGATGCGGTTTTAACGCAGATAACGATAAATGGCATCTTCTAATGGTACCAACTCGATTATCGATACCGAAGTGCCTACTGATCATAGATAGCTTTTCTAAAACAGCCTATTAAAACTAAATGAACACGATAATTATTTTTGATTACACCATTGGATTCCTGCCCTTAATTGTCTGTGTCTATTTGGTGTTTCTCAAAACCTTATGGTTACAGAAAACCCAAAAGTTTGGAACGTTCTTTCTGTTTGCTATGCGCCGCGGTTGTGTTGTGCCACGCGCGCGCGTCGCTATGCGCGCAGCTGTGCTGACTCAGGACTTTGCCCGCTCGCTTGCCGCCGTTCTTCGGCCGTGACGGCTGCAGTGCGTCAGAGAGCGCAGGCTGTTGCGGGGCAGCACAGCCCGGAGGGTGTGGCCTTGTCAGCCAGCCGGTTTGCGCCGCAGAACACACGATTTAGATGACATTAACAAACCAAACTTAACTCATTTTGATGACACCAGTCAGACTAACTCTTATGTTACTTCTATCGGGTGTTCTCACTATGGTCACCAAAAACCCAAGTTGAACGTGCTTTGTTGAGCGCGTCATTCGCCGTTTTGTAGTGTGCGCAGGAGCCGTGTTGCTATCATCAGCTGCACTGTGTGCTAAGCTTGCCTACTCGCTGCCGTTCTCGCCGTCGCGGCTGTTACCGCTTGGGCTGCTGGAGGAGCACAGTGTTGCGGGGGCAGCAGTGCACTGCCCAGGGGGCGGCGTCCTGACGTGACTTGGCCGTTGTCAAGACGAACGAGGGCTCGCGAGCGACAGCGAGCGAGCCGAGGACGAGGGCGTTGACAGCAAGTCACGTCAGGGTGAGCCGCCGGCCCAGACATGAATGTATGTTAGCGGTGCACAGATAAAAACGGCGAGGTCTGGCGTCACTTGGCTCACCAAAAACGCCCGCCGACGAGGGCCTCGCGAGCGGAGCGAGCGAGGTCCGAGTCGGCGGGCGTTTTTGGTGAGCCAAGTGACGCCAGGGTGAGCCGTTGCTTAACTGATTCAGTTTAACCAAGATCTTAGATTTAGAAAAAAAATAAGTGAGAGCACAACTGTGCAAAAAAAGTAGCAGTGCACAGCCCAAAGCGGCGAGGTCTGACGACACTTGGGCACTGTGAACGTCCACCGACTCGGGTCTCGCGAGCGGAGCGAGCGGGGCCCGAGTCGGTGGGCGTTCACAGTGCCCAAGTGTCGTCAGGGTGAGCCGCTGGCCAAACTTTAAAGAAATGTTAGCGGTGCATAGTTAAGGTAGGAGTGAGCGAAGCGAGCTCGACTGAGCCCTTGTATCAATTATTATTTTGTAACCACACGAATGACGTGTTTTTGACGGACGTTTGTTTATCAATAGGTCGCAATATTTTTAAAATGCAATCTTTTCAAAACGTGTTTTTTGTTTATGACACTGCACATCCTACTTTTTTGATAATTATAAACATTGCTTTATTTTGAGCAAAAAACGACTTTTCATAAACATATTAAAATAAAAAGTATTTTGTTATTTTTTAAACTCAATCCATTTTAGCATTTTGGCAAATTGCAAAATAACAATAATGAAAATCTCAATTTTGTCAATTTCATCATTATTTTTTGCTTCAATTATTGTTATACTTTCTACTCCGTCTTTGGTCATCAGTCAACTATACAGAAAAAATTGGTATGGAAACTCTTATGGGCTTGGAGGCGGTCTCGGTGGTAATCCAAACCAAAATAGAAAAAGTTGGAGAAGTGATAAATGGAGCATTCAAAATCGTTGGAGCAACCGAAATCTTTGGAGCAGTCAAAATCGCTGGAATCACCAACGTTGGTGGTAAAAATGGGATTTTTGTTTAAAGTTAATAAAAATTTTTCAGTTTGGACCGACAAATTCTAACTTGCTATTTAAACAGTCAATTTTTTGTTCAAATCAATTTTTATACATTTTTATAATTTTTCAAATGTTTATTTTGTTTAAAATGTAAAAGCTATTTTTAAATAAAATATTTGTTTTTATTTATTTCAAAAAAGCAACATTTTTCGGTTTTATTGCTGTTGACCTTGAATTTATTAACTAACAAAACGGTAAAATAATAATATTTTTTTGTAGCAATTTTTGCTTATCAAATACGACAATTAAAAACTATTCATTCTCTTTCGAACTCTCGTAGCGAACGGTTGTGTTTATTTTTTTTTTGCACCACTGTGATGACGAGCGTTTCGCCCAACGTTGGACCCGCCACCCGACTTGGGACTGGAGGATCAAGGCGCAATGCCCCTGGGGCAAGTGGTAGGCACCGACCGGGGCACGGACGACAACCTTGGTCGCTGCGAGTCGGGACGTGGAACGTGTCTACGCTAACCGGCAAACTGGACGAACTTCTTGGTGAAGCCCAACGCTACCGACTGGACATTCTTGGACTTTCATCAACCAAGAAACAAGGACAAGGAGCTGAAGAACTGCAGATGTGATGGAAACTGTTCTACTCTGGTGCCGACTCATCTGTCCATGCTCAGGCGGGAGTGGGGATACTCACATCACCCCGGCTGACTGACAGAGTGGTTGAATGGACGCCCATCAGTAGCAGAGTGGCCGTTCTGCGCCTACGCCTGCTAGAAGGAAGGAAACTCGCCATCGTTCAAGGTTATGCGCCAAACCTGACCTCCGAGTACCCGACTTTCCTCAACGAAGTTGAACAAGGTGTCGCTACTCTTCACCGGACCGACTCGTTGATGCTGATGGGGGACTTCAACGCTCACGTTGGCAACGACACCATGACGTGGGGCAGCGTGATTGGGAAGAATGGTGACCCCCACCTCAACCACAATGGAGAGCTGCTGCTGGACTTCTGTGCCGGTAACGCGCTCACGGTGATGAACACCGTTTTTCAGCACAAGGACATCCACAAGTACACGTGGTATCGAGATGCTCTTGGTCAAAAGTCTATGATTGACTTCATTATGGCTTCCCCTGACCTGAAGAAGCAAGTGCTGGATGTCCGAGTGAAGAGAGGGGCCGAACTGTCAACTGATCACCATCTGGTCGTTGCCTCTCTACGCTGTCAAGGGCGTCTACCACTACCCCGCCGTGGGAAGGACGTCACAAGGGTGAAGTGGGAAACTCTTGAAGACCAAGCAGCGAAGGAGCGACTGGCCGCCATCGTTGCAGAAAAAGCTCAAGATCTCCCACCAGTCGTAGCGGACGTCGAGACTGAGTGGGGTCTTCTCAAAAGTGCCCTACTAGAAGCCGCCGCCAATGTCTGTGGACTGACTCGAATCCGAGTACCTCGTGATGGCCGCAAGCTGACTTCGTGGTGGTCACCTCAAGTAAAGCAAGCAATACAGGCAAAAAAGGCCTGTTTCCATCAGTGGCTGGCCAACAAGTCACCGCTGGCACGGCAGAGGTATGAAGAGGCGAAGAAGGAAGCAAACAAAGTGGTGGCTGCAGCAAAAGCCTTGACGTGGAACAAGCTGGGCAAGAAGCTCTCCGCGGACTATCATCAAGCCAACAAGATGTTCTGGAAAACCATGAAGCGGTTGCGTAACCCTAATGGTGGATCTCTGCAAACAATCAAGGACAAAGATGGCAGGATTCTCATAGATGGGGAAGCAATCGTGGACCGGTGGAAAGAGCACTTTGAGGAGCTCTTGAATCCAACCTCGGTAAGTCCGCTTAGTCCTCTAACAAACCCAGTGTTGCAATTCAGATCAAGATCTAGCCTACATCCCGTTGAAGTATGGAACGCTGTCCGAAGACTCAAGTCGGGCAAAGCGGCGGGAGTAGACGAAATTCGACCAGAATTGCTGAAGTCTCTGGATGGTTCAGGCATCGAATGGCTGACGCGAGTCTTCCAAGTTGCCTGGGACAGCGGCGAGGTGCCTTTGGACTGGAGGATCGGCGTGATTGTACCTGTGTACAAGAAAGGCGACAAGATGGAGTGCTCTAACTACCGTGGAATCTCTCTACTGAGTCTGCCTGGAAAAATCTACGCCAAGATCCTAGAGTCTAAAGTGCGGGCGATAGTCGAGCCGAGGATGGCGGACGAACAATGCGGCTTCCCCCTGGGCGCAGTGTCACGGACCAGGTGTTCACACTGAAGCAAATTCAAGAGAAGGCCTGGGAGTACGCCAAGGATGTCTTCAATGGATTGCATTCATCGACCTGGAGAAGGCGTACGATCGGGTCCCTCGTGACAAGCTTTGGGAGTGCCTCCAAGAGTACGAAGTGGATGGCGAACTCCTCAGAGCCATCCAATCGCTGTACAAAGAGTGCACATCCCGGGTCCGCGTCGGAAGCATTAAGTCGACTCCTTTCACTGTGGACGTTGGACTCCGCCAAGGGTGCGTACTATCACCGATCCTGTTTGCCACCTTTATGGACCGGATTGAGAAACGCAGCCGCGGCAACGAGGGCGTCCGGATTGGGAATGTCAAGGGTCGAGGCTACTCTTCGCAGATGACCTGGCACTTTTGGCATCATCTCAAACCGACCTCCAGCGTGCACTCGAGAGGTTCGCAACTGAATGCGCTCAGGATGGAATGAAGATCAGCACTGCCAAGACCGAAGCAATGTGCTTCTCCAGACGCCCTGTCGATTTCGCTCTGCATGTTAGTGGAGTCCCTATTCGGCAAGTGGAGGAGTTCAAGTATCTTGGGACGTTGTTCACGAGTGACGGAAGACAAGAAAAGGAGCTCAGCCGGCGGATCAACTGCGCAAGTGGTGTTCTGCGAGAGCTCTGGACACTGGCTGGCAATAGGACTGTCTCAACAAAAGCCCTAGTATCGATCTTCAAAGCCGTGTACAGGTCTTCCCTCACCTATGGTCATGAAACTTGGATCTTGACCGAAAGAACAAGGTCGCGAGTGCAAGCGGCCGAGATGCGATTTCTTCGAAGAATCGTTGGTGTAACAAGGATGGACCGCATCAGGAACACCAGCATTCGAGAAGCATTGGATCTCGAGCCGCTACTCCTCTTCACGGAAAAGTCTCAACTGCGATGGTTCGGGCACGTGCTGAGGATGGGTCCTGACCGGTTGGCTCGACAAGTCTTCCAAGCATCACCGGATGGACGTCGACCAGTTGGAAGGTTGAGAAATCGGTGGATGGACCAAGCCGACGCACTCCTACAACGAGCTGGACACGACCCCGATAACGCGGAGACTCTGGCTGCTGACCGTCACCGATGGAAAGCTATTACTACTTGTTTACCCCCGCGACCCGAAATTTTTCGGAGAAGGCGGGCTTAGTAAATGAATGAATGAATGAAATACGACAATGTTTGTTCAGAAACGACAAACTATTTCTCTTTTTATAGTACAAAACTATTATTGCATTTAGAACAAGCAAAAAATGAAAAATTTAAAATTGTAAAAAGCATTATAATCCCTACAACCCCTAAAATCCATCAGTTTCTCCCTCTCTCTTCACGCACTCTTTTGACTCTAGAAAAAAAGCTATTGATGTTATTGAAATACGGTTTTCACCAGTAGATCAAACTAAATGGCATCTTTCTAATGATACTAAATTCAAGTTGATCAGATAACCGGGGGTATTTAATATGGCGGATTATCTGTTTGCAGTCATATGCATTTTTGGCTGTATAAAAAAAGTTACTGGACCTAGAAACACGGGGTTTTGACTGTAGTAATCAGAAAAATAGCCGCTACAAATGGCTTTTACAGAATTTTGATAAAGTAACCGGAAGTGCCTTATCTGATTATAGTCACTTTTTAGATAAGCCATATTAAAAACTAATGAACTCCGATGACATTTTTGAACACACCATTGGATTCCCCTACTCTTAATTAGTCTGTGTCTATGTTGGCTTCTCTCTAAACCTTATGGTTGCCAGAAAACCCGAAAAGTTTGAAACGTTTTTGTTTGAGTTTTTCTGATTTTTTCTTTGTTTTGACTGCACTGCGCATGCTCGTCCTTCTGCCGCTACAGCCACAGCGTTAGCGTCAGCCTGTGAGCGCTCGCTTACCGCTGCCGTTCTCGCCGTTCTCGCTGCTATCGCTGCCGCGTGCTCGCCTGTTTAGGAAACAATGACTTTTATGGTGCAGCGTGCAACGTCAAGACACGTTTTTGTAAATACACTTGGCTCAATTGCAAACATTGCTACTTCTTGCTACTTCTATTCTGCTAAAACCTATTACTGCAAAGTTTTAAGACATGGGGCTTGAATTGCCAAGTGTAGTTGCAGTTAGCCGCTGTTGCTCCAGACATTATGTAATGAAGCTGTGCCGCCAGTGCGTCAGGTTGGTTCACTTGGGCACTGCCAAGCGTAACCACAGATGACTGGATCTGTACACTCGAGCCGAGCGCAAGTTACTGTTGTTGAAAACAAAATCAAACCAGGTGAGCAGCATACAATAATTAAACATAAAATACCGTCACTTGTTCAAACTGTCAATAGTAATTCGACAACTTATAATATGTGAATAGTTTTAATTTAAAAGTTTTAAAATCTAATCAAGATGATCAAAACTTAAAATAATTACGAGTTGAATGAAAAAACGCTTCAAATCGCCGTTTTATTAATTTATCTTTTGAAGTTTATTTTTTGAACAATTTTCAAGAAAATCACAAATTTTAAAATGTTTTACTTTTTTGTTTGCTGTCAGAGCAAAGTGTAATGTGAAACATAACTTGTTATGAGTTAAAATTATTTTGTTATTAAAAAACATTTTTAGCTGTTAAAAAGTAAAAACAAAAAAGTTTTGCTAAAAATGAAATTTTCAGCTTTGCACAGTTCATTTTTCTGGTTGCCTGCTTAACTGTTTTGTTTTTCTTTTTTTCAACTCCTGTTTTGGTCATCAGTCAAAGATACCGATCCGGTCGGACCTACGGCAACACTTATTGGGGAGGTTATGCTCCCAATCTTTACGGGCCTTCCAATTCAAATTCAAACTGGAACCGAAATGGAGGACGTTGGAACCGTCGGAGCAGCTGGAATCGTTGGAACAATCAACGTTGGCGATCCAGATGGTGACTGCTTTTTAATAAATAATGAACTTTTCAATTTGTACCAGCAAGTACCAAACTTGTTATCTAAAATTTTTACTTTTTTGTTATACTAATCAATCTTCATATTTGAAAAAAGTACATTTTAATACTTTTATTTTAAATGTATACATAAAATCTATTTATCTAGAACTAAAGTAGCACACATTTATTTACTGCAAAGTAGAGTTATTAAAAAATGAAACATAAATAATAAATGATTAAACTGTTTGTAGTTGATGATTAAAACCGCTTCTTTTTCTTTTTAAATTTTTAATGAATTTGTCCTTTCATTTACCTTTTGTATTGTATACCAAATAAAACAAAAATGAATCAATGAAAGATCTTTCAACTTGTCCAGGTTTAAAATTTACTGATTAGTTAGAAAACAAAAGTACAAAAACAAGTTTGAAAAACAAAATAAAATTAATTGAAAACATAAAAATACCGTCACTTTTCAAACTGTCAATTTATTTAATTTGACAACTTTAATAATTTATTGTGAAATAGTGTTTTAATTTAAAAATTAAAAACTTAAACAAGATGATCAAAATAAAATCTCAATTTTACGCCGAGTTGCGGGAAATCATTGAAGAACAAAATACGGTTAAATTTCGCTTTCTTCACTTTTTTTATCTTTTGAGTTTTTTCTTTTACATTTTCGACTTTGTCTAATTCTTTATTACATAAATAATCCAACCGCTTTGGGTCAACAGTTTATAAGCCAGTTTGACTGCCTCTATCACATTTTGGTGGCTTTTAACTACAAAGCAGACACCTTTTTTGTGCTCTTTTTTGTGCTCCTCTTTTTGGATGGAGCCCGACTTGAATGGCTTCTTCATTTTAAGCCTGTAGAAAGCAATTCAGCTTGGACTATCCTTTATGATGTGGCAGTGGTCAACACTAAACTGTTTTTAGAATGTCAAGTCAGCAGATCAGAAAAGGCCCTAATCTTTAGAAACGAATACGGAAAGGTGCTGAGACAAATGCCAGCAAAGCAGCTGTTGCCTCAGTTTGTTGTCCACTTTTTGGCCAAAAAGTTTGCTTATTTCAGCATATGGCGTAAAAGTGCCTACCTGAATCAAGAATGTTTTTTTAAGAACCGATTGCCAAATTTTCCTCATTTTGACGGGGCGTTGCGCATAAAGCTGGCCAAACTGGTCATCCTCAGTGACACCTTTCACCTTTACAGCATTATCATGTTCTGTTAGTATAATTTATTTTGTTTGATAGTTTAATCATTTTATCATTATTGAATTTGTAGCCACCACCTACCTTATCATTATCTCCATCCTCGCCAGTCGCTACCTTTACCTTTTCCCTCCACTTTACCGACTTATCATTGCCGCTGACTGTCTTTACTTTCTCTTAACCGTAATCCGTTTGCAACAACTCTGTGAAATAGTCGTCCTTTGCGCTTATTTTGCAGCCGGTTCACTCACAGAACACATTGCCACCGGAAATCGAAAGCTCTATGAAGCAGTTCAAAAGGTGAAAGAGTCTCTTCAGCAAAAGCAGCGATCACTGCCTAGTCGAGACCTCAAAGTACATCAAAATCTGGCAAGCACACTTCGGCACTTTATTGCCGACCACACCTACATTTCAGTGGTCATTGCCAAAGCTAATGCCGACTTTTGTGCTTCATTGACTTTTGGTTCTGAGGTAATTCACGTACCGAACAACGCCTACATGCTCTGTCGACTGGTGTTGACCTCAAACAGTGGCACCTCATTTGAGTACCTCCACTTCAACTATTCAATACTTTTTACTGAAGCCATACTGGTTATCATTCCGCTGATAATCATCGCTCGAGGCCATTCAATTATTCACCAGTGCAAGCGAAAGCTGCCCAATGTTCAGTGGCTGCTTCTGGTGCAGCAGAGGAGAAATTTGCTAGTGGAAAGTAATGTTCAAAAGAATAGATTCAATCAGCACTCGCTTTCACTGCAAAATATGCTCTTCTATGAACGCTTGACATCAGGCCCAAAAGTGGGCATTTCCATTGGATCGATTGAGGTGATCACCGATGCAGTGCTCCTTCAACTGATCACCATTTACATTGTCTACGTGCTCAGTATTATTAAAATGCTTTACTAGTAATTAATAAATGGTTTAGTTTAAATAAAATCATGTGCACAGTTTCACCTTGAAGCATTGTGCACAGAATGCAAACATTGTTTTTGAAGTGTGTAATAAAAAATGGGTTTTACTTACTAATCCAAAAGTTAATGATTTTTTTAAATTAAAAAAATCTAAAAATGCACTAAAAAGCAGTTAAACGGCTAGTTGTCCATAAAGAAGACTATTGATTGGATCAAATAATAAAAGACAAGAAGAAACAGACTTTGTAGAATTATACACTGTTTGCTGAGTAAACTAAAAAGCAAAGTTTGCTTTACTAAATCTTAATTAAAACATTATGTCATTGTTAAAAACCTGGATTTTAATTCAAAACTTACTTTATTTAATTAAAACAAAAATTGCAATTAAAAAACTTGAAATGGTTTCTCAAAAAATCAAACATTTTTTCGTTTTAAATTATTTTACATTATTTTACTACAAGGAAATAGTGGACCACTATCGCATTCACTATGACCGGAATAAGTTTCGCCGGTTGTACGATTACCTTGAAAATTACACTCTTTTTCACTTCCGAGACGTCTTTCCAGCAGAGTACGCTCTTCGCCGAGGAGCGGGAGTTGATTTTCCGGTTGAGGTACAACGACCAGCTCACCTCAACATTATCCGTTTCTTTTTCTTTTTTTACGTTGTACGAAGTTTTGTGGTGGCCTACATTCCAGCCACTGTTAATACCCTTCAAAAACGAGTTTTAGCCGGCGTAGAGCTGTACCGAAATGATTACTTCTACCTAGAGACGACCTTCCTTTTTTGGTCCTCCATTTCATTCCTTTTCCTGCACTTTCTGCCCACTCGAGTGCTTGACTACAAGTTTTTGGCCATCTTCAGCATGTCAGAAAATAATCTAGACTTTCTGCCACCTTCAGCTTTTGGCCTCCTTCATCGGGATTTTCTGAAGTTCAAGAAGTTTAGATCTTGGACTTTTACTTTTTACAACTTGACAACTAGCACTTTGAGTCTCTTTGGCCCTTTTTGTGCCTCTTATCTCTACACAGTTGGATCGCTGTACTCCAGTCATCCCGTTTCTAGCCTTTTCTGGACTTTGGTTTTAGACACCTGGATTTACATCGTCTGCACGGTCATCTACTCAAATTTGAGCGCCTTCGTTGTGGTGGCAATGTACATTCACATCAAACAGAAGTCAATTGGCAGGCAAATCACGGGAGTTTTGAGCCAGATCAATTTGAGTCGGAAAAACCTTCAGTTTCAAACTTTCTCGTACACTCAACTTCTCTTTTCGTTTACCTGTTACTCTCATCTGTATGATGAGCTGGCCGATTACAATCACTTTTGGGCCCTTTTTCTGAGCTCGGTTTTCATTTTCTACATTCTACTTATTTCTTTTGTCATTTACATTGCCCTCTTTTCATCGATCATCTTTTATGTAAAATCAATCTACTGGCTAGTGTTTGCTGTTCATGTGATTCTCTTGTCGGCGCTCATTTTCCTGGTTGGGGGCTTGGTGCGTGCAAATGGTCGTCTAACTTCAAATGTTACCTTTTCTTGGACCAAGTATGAGCAGCGTTTTCAGGTAGAAAGAAATAAACTCAAAAGTTTAAGGCCTGGCCCAATTGTCTCGTTGAAGATGGCCAATGTGACAGAGGTGTTGACTTCACTAAATGGACGCGGTTTCCGCCTGTTGAATGGCTACCAGATTACTGATGATACTGCCCGGCAAATTATTGTCAATGTGGCCGCCTACTTTTTGCTCGTACTTAAGTACAAGTAAACAATATCAGAATGAAAAACAAATAAACTTTTTTGCTACACAAAAACATTTTTGAAACTGTAAAGTTGAAACACAACACAACAGAAAACGTCAACAAAGCACACTGTAAATGCATTCACGTTCACATTACTCACACTTTGACACTCATGGTATATCGCCAGTGACGACAATAAAATCACCTTTTGGCGGGCGGCCCCGCAAGGCAGAAGCCCGCTTATTACTTTGCCAGTCTGTCCGTCCGTCCGTCCGTCCGTCTCGTCTGTCTGTCTCTCCCTAACACTTTCAATTCTAGCTATGTTCCAGACATCGTAGAAACTTGAAATTTTTTACAGAGAAACTTATTACAAAGTTATATGTCGAGTTCAAAGATGGGAGTTGTAGGACCAAAATTGACCCTAGAAAAGTAGGTCCAAAGTTTTTACAGACGCCCCCTGCTGGCACCAGCAGAAAGTTTGGCAACTTGAATGTCTGCTGCGACCATGCTTTGACCTATGACTAAGTAGGACGATATCAGAGCGATATCACCAAATGTTTTGTTTACAGATAAAGTGTTAGCCTAACACAATGATAGTATATGCGTTCCTCAGCAGTGCACGCTTCAAGGCCGCGAGGTCTGATGTGACTTGACCACTGTCAACTTCCGTCGACGAGGGTCCCGCGAGCGAAGCGAGCGGGGCCCGAGGAGACGGAAGTTGACAGTGGTCAAGTCACGTCAGAGATTGACGGCAAAATAACTCAAATGTTTTAACTGTGCAAGTTACGTCAGAGATCGATGAGTAAAATAGTTTTAAAATTGTAGCGGTGCACAGCTAACGACCGCGAGGTCTGACGGTAAAATATAATCGGTAAAATCAGCCTAAACTAACTGACAGACAACAGCTACACAGCCGCCCGCCACTACTTTGGCTTGCCAAACTTTATTTTAAAAAAGCTTTCTTCCTGTGTCTCTTCTTCTTCTCTCTCTCTCTCTCTCTCTCTCTGGTTTTTCACATGCAAGGGAATTTTCTTTTCCGTTTTCTAAATGCTCTTGCTGCTTACAGTTTGTTTTAACGGTGGTAATGAAACAAAGGATCAGCCCTGTTACTACGTTCCCTTCTGAAAAGTGAAATGATGATGTAAAAACAAAGCCGAGAAAAAAGGCAGCGACTTTTAGAATAGAGGAAAAGATGAAGATAAAGCACCAAAGGTGGTGATGAGCAACTAAAAGCACTACTTTTTGTTTCAAATGAAGATATAAAAGAAGTACGTCTTTGTCGATGTTTGCAATTTTTACTTTTTATTAATTGAGCTCAACAGTTCAAAATGAAAATAATAATTATCACCAGTTAACAAACTAGCCAACTGCTGTTTAAAAATGCTTAATCAACTGCAACAATAAACATGAAAAGATAAATTGAAATAAAAAATCAACAATCAACAATGAAGCTTCTTCAATTGAAAACAGTTTTTGCCTTTCTTCTCCTCCTCTCAATTTTCATTGACGTAAACAGGGCTCAACAATCAATTGCTGGTGAAGAAGAAGCTGACGCAGACAATGAAGATGAAGACGCTTACGTGCTCAAAAGTAATGCTCCTGCTCCTGCTGCCGTCATCGACGACGACGACAATGCTGAGAAAGATGATGGGAACGATGACAGCAGTGAGCCATCAACGGATGGATGCAGTGCAAGCTACGTTCTTGACCACATGTTTCTTCAAGAAAAAGATGATGATAACTTGTTAAGCGATTTATCAGCCAACTATGAGCTCCACACTCTCAAAGAACCTCATCAGCAGTCATCCATTTCATTTGACCGCTATTACCGACTGACCAACTTTACCACCAATCTAAAAACTCAATGGACGCCCTTTGCACGGGAATTTGCCTCTCATTTCAGCGACCTTCTGTACGAGGCTCAGCTAGAGCCAGCTTGTATGGGTGCTCTGCTGAAACTGACCAGCGGCATCGCCGACCGAAAACCGTGGGCTTTAAGTTGTAAGTTCGCTTTTGTACATTGAACACTTTTTAAAATGTTCAAAAACGCTTTTTTATTTCAGTCGTGGATGCCACCGGCAACTACCTGCTCAATGGCTACCTCAGCGGAAGGTTGACTAGCCTAGGCGACTATGATCAGTGCTTGGAAATCAGCACTTCTAAAAACAACGAGGATTTAATTGACGGAAAACCAATTCAAGGGCAGTACTGTCTGGTGAAGCCACAGATTCCACTGCCAAACTCGGTGAACAGCTCTGAGCCAATGGTGAAGAGCATCCTTTTTAGTGAGTACTTCAGCCCGGACTACATTGACTCGGCGCTGGAGCTGTACCGTTTGGCTGGAAGTACCGTCTTTCGTTTTGGTCTCTGTTTACCAGTGCAATGCGCTCCAGAAGACGTAGAAGAAGCCATCAATAGAGGTGAATGAAAGTTCTAGTCTAATAAGTTTTTTCATCAAACTTTAACTTATCTTTTTTCAATCTTCTTTTATCAGTTTTGGTGCGCAAATCCGGATTCAGTGTGGCGGTGGCCAACTGCGCCAGAGCTGATGATAAGATTAAGCTGGACAAGTACCAATTGGCTGCAGTGTAAGCGTTTTCAAATATGAAAAAGTTTTTGTTTTTTTAACCTTTTTGGTCAGCAGAATCGCCTTTGGAGTTTTAGCTTCCCTTGTGATCGCTTCAACCTTCTATGAGTTGTTGTGCATCACCTTCACTGACATTCTCTACTATCCGCCATCGGCGCAGAGGCCGGTTCGGCAGCTGGTCACCGCCTTCAGCCTGCTAAGGAATGTCAGTGCACTCTTCAATAAGCCCTCCTCTGAACGGAAGCAGTCTCTGGACACGCTGCGACTGTTAACCATTCTCTTCTACTTTGTCGTCAACTCGTACGCCGATGCGGTGCTCTTTGCGCCCGCCGCCCTTCAGCGACTGAACGTTCTAGGCCCTCAAATGCTGAGCAGTAAATCGTACGCCTTTTTGCGCACCCACTACATGATGGACATCTTTCATGTGATCAGGTAAAAAGATTTCTTTATTTTTTGTATCGTTTTACAAAATGTTTTTGTTTCAATTTTTGTTTCAGTGGAATCAGCTTTGTCCTCTACTACAATCGAAAGTCTTCTCAATTCAGCTACTTTAGTTATATTGCTCGAGCCTATGTTCTCTACATTTTGCCCATTTTAGGATCGGTGGCAATTATTTATGTCGTTCCACTGCTCGGGAGCGGCCCTCTATGGCACCTTTTTGAACAGACATTTGCTAAACCCTGCAAAAGGTTTGCTGGCCTAGCTTCAACGTTGTCGTTGACCAGCAATCACGAAGTGGACTTTAAAAATACGTGCCACTTTCCCAGCACCTTTGTCGGTCTCACCTTTCAGATGCTCCTCATGGCGCCCCTTTTTACCGCCATTGCCAATCGATTTAAAAGCCCCAAAGTAGGCGTTGTTTACCTGTTTGCAACTTACGTCCTTTTTACTTTGGCCCACCTGCTGGCCCGTTTCTGGTACACTATAAAGGTACCTTGGGAGTACCTTGAGTGTGAACATCCAATGTACGGAGCTGTGTGGTTTCTGAGGTCTGAGAGACGTGCGGGGTTGGGCTGGCGCGGGGGGGTGGCCATCTTCTCGCTCAGTGGCCACTCGCGCACCTAATCATCGGGGGAGTGCTAGTGTTGGCGGTCTGGGCAAGTTGGCTCACGCTGGGTTCTGACACGCGGTGTGTTACGCGGCTAGTGGGTCCGCTAAGACCTTACTGTGGGCAGTTTTGTGGAGAGTGGATAGTTAAACAATCATGTGGGGGGGGTGTTGGCAATCATGCCTTTGGTCTGGGTTCTGAGTGATTAAAGGGCCTATGATGAACCTCGCTGAATCCAGAGGGATGAGAGAAGCAGGGGCCGGTGGCGTGTGGTGGTCGCGGTCTCTTGTTATACTGGAGTGGAACGCGGGCCTCGATGGGTGGTCTGGTCTTTACGCGTTCCGTTTGACTCTGTTGGGCGGGCCTGTACGTGGCAAGGGCGTGAGTGGGCGGGGGGGGGTGTCGATGAGGTAGGTGGACTCTCACTGGTGGCTTTGTTGCGGTTCTTGAATTCAGAGGTGTGGGACAATTTATGGTTTGTTGTGTAAAAAGGAGAGTCTGGAGCGGTTGGCGGGATAGCATCGTCTGGAGGCCGTGATTCTGTGGCGTGGGGATCTAGCGCTGACGTCCTGTGTCTTGGTGGGGAAGTCGGGAGTGCAGCTATAGGATCGTATATAGATGCATCTCTGAAATCTGGATTTGGTCCGCGCCGACGTGACTCTGTCATTGGTGGTGCTACGTATTCAAGGAACTGCTAAGAAACTGCGCTGGTGCGGTTAGTCTGCCTGTCTGGGTTGAGGGTGTTGAGTTGTAAGTCCAGGGGTATTTCTAACGTGTGGGACTGCGTTCGGTGAGAGAGATGGTTGTGTCTGTTGTTGTGGATTTTGAGTTGAATGTGTGTTCGTTCTAGTGCTCGTGTGCGGGGTGCTGGAACTCCTGACTCGGGCGGTCTTGGTGTATGGGGACTCACGGTGATCTGGCACACGCGTCTGCTGGGGTGGCGACCTGGATGTCACTCGGGCAGAGAAATCTGGAGCGCTGGTGTCACTCTATTCGAAAATAAAACTGGGCATTGTCCAGGGGGGAAAGACAGTGACTCTCATTGAAAAAAGGAATGTGAAGACTGTAACGGCTATGGTTGTCTCACTAAATTCTGTGAATTATACGACAGGCACAATCAAACACAAAATTGTCGTGGTGTACCAATATGGACAGCCTTCCCAGGTGGCATCTAGGAGAAAAGGCCATGGGGAGAAAACCTGGGCGTGATGGAGCTAAATCGAGCACCAAACACGGAGGGCAATCAAAAAACAGGCCCGCAGTAATCACAAAGTGCATGTGTCTATAAACCTCGTCCAATGTAATATACAAACTATGGGGCGTTAAGCGCCAAGTAGAGCGGGGGCTACAAGGTCGAGGGGGCAGACGACCGACGACCCCGTCCGCCCGGCCAAGGGGCAAACACCCCGGAAACGGGGCAAATTCCGGGAGTACGGGCAGTCCGTGTGAGCCGCGACACCGTGGATGGAGTTATATGAGGAAGGAACACAGGGGCAGGGACGCAAATAGAGGCGAGCAGCGGGGCGAGCAACGGAGACGAAAGGCAGGAGGAATAAGGAGGAACGAAAAACAAAGGACAAAAGAACAACAAAAGGAGCACGGAGGGCAAAAGATGACTACGGGAGGCGTGACAGACAAAGGGCTCCAAAAGCAGGCGGGGCCGAGCAACCAGGAAACAAAAAGGATGAAGAACAAAACAGGGGAAAGACAAAGGGAATACAAAGCGATGGACCTAGGGGCAGACAGACACCAGGGGGGGGGGAGCGGCAAGGGAATCACAACACGACAAAAACTAGACTAAAGGGCACGCCCAAAAAATGTAAAACCGACAGGGAAGCACACTAAGTATACAGGGCCGTGGCGGAGAGACTCGCGAGCAACAAACCCTAACACACGCGAAGTAAGGAAAAACACCACAAAAGGGAAGGAAAACTGAAGGACAGAGGGGAAAGAAACAAACGCGTGGGCGGCACGACCGGAAGGAGAAGGGGCAGCTGAAAAAGCGGGATAAGGAAAAAAGAACAACAAAAGGAACGTGAGAAGGGGGAAATGCAGATGATTGGAAATTGGTACAAGGTAATAAATGAAAAGGGAGGGGTGGAGGGTGGGCCAAAGAGGTTTAAAAATGAAAGAGAACACTCGTTGTAGAATAAATCAACAAGCCCAACGATGGGGTGAGAAAAAAGCTTCTTTTTTAAAGCGGGCGGGGGGGGGGAGGAAAAAAAAGGCCAAAAAAAACGGAAGGCGGAAACCAAAGAAAACAAAGGAGAAAAGGGGAAAAAAGGGCGAGAGGGAAAAGGAGAAAAAAAAAAGAAGGGGAATGAATGAGAAAAAAGGGGGGGGGGCAAGTTAAAAAAATAAAAACCAGGGAAAAATTTGTTGGGGGGGGAAAAGGAAAAAAGGCGGAAAAAGCAAAGGTAAGGGGAATAAAACGAAATAATAACAAACTGAAATTATTACAAAACATTTAAACTGTTTTAAACTCTCAAAAACCGACTACCACGGAATCGACTGCCTCGACGATGGTCGACCGGATTGGTGTAACCATAACTGCGTGGGCCAAATTGACGACGTCCAAATCGTTGAGCGTCAGTCAGTTGAAACAAATCACCTGTTAAAGTAGATCCCATTATCAAGATTAAAACAGTTAAAAAGAAAGATAAAAACAATAAAACAGTTGTTTTTGACAAAGAAATAAGTTTCATGATTAAATATTTTAAAAGCTAAATTTTGATTTTTTTTGTAATAACAATGAAATAAAACAACCTTATATTTTGCCACAAAATTACATTTTGTTTGAAAAAAGGAAATGTGCTAACAATTTTTTTAGTTTTTTTTAAAATGAGGAAATTCAGTGCGCTTTCGCATGACAAAATTCTTATCTTCTTTTACTTCCACATTTTGCAGTGAAAAAGCGGAAAACCACTCAACTTTTTACTTTCATTACTGTGTCTCTGTTCTATTACGACTTGGAATGTTGTGATTATTGTTGAACCAGTTGCCCAGACTAGGATACATCTGACTGCCTGGAGTCGTCAGGCTGTTGGAGCTGCTTGAGCCGGGTGGAAAGGCGGGCTGATCGTTTGGATGCCAGTTAATGCCACCGCCCACGGCGCTGCCGTCATTGTTCTGCGGGCCAAAGCTACCGCCGCCGCCGCTGCCAAAGTTTGCATGGCCACTTCCGGCGCCATTGCTACCAAAACCGCTGCGAATGCTGCCCACTCCGACGGCCAAGCCGCTGCCGGCGCTGCGATCACTGGGAGAGGCCCAAAAAGGCGGAGAGCCAGAGTTGCCGTCCGGTCCTGAGCCGGAGTTGCTATTTGGTCCTGAGCCGCTGTTACTTCCTGCTCCACTGCTTCGAGCGCTCATGCTTCCGGTGCCCGGTGCGACGCCGCTGCTGCTGCTGATGCCTTTGGTGCCGCTGTCATTGGTGGGCCCCGAGGCGCCGCTGTTGCTGTTCGGCCCTGAGCCGCGGTGGTGCTCCGGACTGCCGGCGCCGACGTACGTTCCATTGGGGCCACCTGCCCTGGGCATGGGCCATCCATAGTAGCGAGGACGGCGAGTTTCAATTGTGCATATTAGAAGTAAAAGAAGTCCAGAGCAAATGACAAAGTTTTTCATGTTTGATGTTTGAAGGACAATTGGAGTTTATTAGGGTATTAATTGATTGATCAGTTTGCTCGGTTTTGTACATCCTAGATGGGGAAACACCTTGTGTTTTTATACTAACACTAGTAGCAGTATCACATGTTTGTTGACCAAAAAGAAAAAAATGTTGTTTATGCGGTTTCGGTGGTTGCAACAAACAACAACAGTGTGTGTGTGCTGCAAACACGCGCAAAACACGAGCATCTGTCTAGTGCAACAGATGGTTGGTGCTTTTGAATTGTATTAATTAGAAGTATTAGCAGTAGTAAAAAGTTGATTATTGCTACATTTTGGTTTGATGATTATTGTGAGTGTGATTGACAGAAAAGCATTTTGCGGCATACTGGTGCTACCTTCCGATGCAAAATTTTATAATCAGTTTGTTTTGACGATGCACAGTTTACACAAATATTAATAGTTTCAGTTTACAGCATTTAAACAATTTTTGTTTAATATTGACATTTTTTAATTAATTTGTAAATAATAATTATAATTAATAACAAGAAACTAAAAAGTGAAAACAAATGCTCATAAGGAATCGCCCAAAAGGAAAACCGCTAAATTGATAGAAAAATTCAACTGAGAATTGAGTGCATTTTTGAATTCTTCTCCTCAAACCATTTCCTACAATACCCCACATGCAACATCAATTCCGTGCGCGAAGACCTTAAAAATGGTGTCGAAGTTGTACCTTTGACTGTGCAAAAGAAAATTTTCAGAAAGATGCAGAAACTTTACAGAAAAAATTCATTGTACAGTCAAAGGTACAACTTTAACGCCGTTTTTAAGGTCTTCGCACACGGAATTAATATTGCATGTGGGTTATTGTTGAAAATGGTTTGTCAAGAGGAATTCAAAAATGTACTCAATTCTCGGTTGAATTTTTAAGCCGTTTTACCGGTCTTCCTTTAGCGGTCCTCCTTTTAACATACTCAAAAATTTTAAAATTACACATTGTTGGAAAACTAAAATTGCCTTGATCACAAATGTGTAAATATTTAAAAAAAACCCAGAACGGTTCCCGAGAAAACCGGGCCCGAATTGTAACTTAACCTACTGCTGCTTACGCCATCTATTGGGTTGAAACCGGTGTTTTATTGCCAAATTGCATATTTTGGTCAACTTCGGATCCGATTTTTTCGGGAACCGTTCTGGGCTCCACTGATTTACTTTAATAATTAATTTTGCTTAGTTTTTTTGTTAAAAAAGTTTGATCAATTAATAAAACTTTTGTATAACAAACTCATTTTATTTTACTTTACAAGTACATGTACAAACACCGCTGTAATTGTGCGTGTGTATTTGTTTATCAGATAAGAAAAAAGTTATTTTTTAATGTTGCTTATTTCTTGTTGCCCCGAGGAAGATCACCACCGAAGAAACTGTTGCGGAAACCGCCTGGAAAACCGTCCGGAGTAGAGGGCATGTCACCGGAAGAAGGTGGGCCAGAAGGAATGTCACCGAAAGAGGGAGTAGACATCATCATGCCACCAAAGTTAGGTCCGCTGCCTTCATTGTCTCCACTTCGAAAACCAAAACTGCCACTGTCTTCATTTTCTTGTGGGCTGAATCGGCCATTTTTTCCTCCTCCAGGACTTAGATTGCCTCGTCCACTGTTGTTGTCAGAAAAGTCTCTGTCACCTTGAGAATCTTGACAGGAGACTAAGGCCACCATCAGGACTAGAAAAAAAGCTGAACAAACAAAGAATTTCATAGTTAAAAATTGAAAAAAGTTGTTTAAGTTTTAAAATCGTTTGTAGTTAGTGGATGTTTCAAACTGGACAAACTACTCGTCTTTTTATACTAAAAAGCTTGCTAAATGAAGTTCATTTTTCAAAAACTAAAGTCAGTGCTATAGCTGTTGTTGTTGTTTTAGGTGCAAGATGCAACCAGTGGCAATTTTCAAGTTGACAGTCCGCAACTTGTCCAGTGCAACAGGTGCTTGGTGCATTTAATTCAAACTGTTGCGTTATGGGCATTATTTTTAAAGTAAAAATTAATAGTCTAATAAACATGTTCTTTAGATTTGAATGTAAAAGTGTGCATTTTTGCCACCAATTGTACGAGTTTAAACACCGTACATCGCTGACGATGATGCTCAACAGCAGTAAACTCGCATATTGGCAGAAGAAACCTACACAGCTGGTAAAAGAGATAAAAAAAGTACAGCATGAAAAGATTAGCCAGTGCACCAAACACCTGAGTTTACTGTAAAGTATTTTAGAGTCACCAAACCAGACAGGGAACAAACAGGACAGACGCACTTGAACGCCACTTATCAGCAATTCTTGCACAGTACATCAGCACAATTCAGTTTATCAGCTGTTGTTGTTGTTGCTGAATTCAGTTGCAAGCGGACAACAGAACAAAAACAGTTTTTTATTTCAAGTTTAAACAAAAAAACAAATTCAGTATAAAAGAACCGCCAGTTTGACCAGTTTAGAGCATCAGCAAACCACAGTTGAACAACTGAACATTACCTCCTCAAATCATCTCTACTTACTCTTCCAAACCTTTTTTACTTAGAATCATGAAGTTCTTTGCCTGCTTAGCTCTTCTAGTCCTGCTGGTGGTTGTGGCCCTGGTCAACGCTCAAGGCGGCGGCCGAGGTGAAAACGGAGACAATGGCCGAGGCAACTTTGGTCCTGGTGGTCGAGGTAACGACAATGATAACCGAATGTCTACGCCTAGCTTCCCCAGCACTCCATCATTTGGTCCAGGCGGAAATCAACGACCCACTACGCCGAGCTCCATTTTCGGTAATCTGCTGCCTAACTTTGGCAACCTCTTTGGCAACAGCGGAAGAACTGGCAACAGCAACGGCAGCAACGGCAGCAACGGCAGCAATGATAGCAACGGAAACAACAACAATAACAACAACAATCGCAAGTAAAATGGAGAGCAAGAATGTTCAGAAATGAATCTTAATTTGTTGACCTGCAAATTAACATTCACATCCCTTTCACACATTGTCTGTTTCTGTTCATTAACTTTTTTCAAACACAAAAACACTTGTTTGTTTTATTTTACTTTACCATGTACATGTACAGTAGTAATTTTTGATGCATAAAAACAATGTTAAAAAATAAAAAGGGTCTCATTTTACTGCTTGAATAGTCATTTCGGGCTATTTTTTTGCTGAAAAAAGTTCTAAAAAAGTTTTATTTTACAAAAATGTGCTGACAATAAAAATAAAAAACACACACTTCTTTTTCTCAGTAGAAAAAATTGCCAAAACAACAACAGACAAAACATCTTTTCAGCAAGACATTTTATTACCACTGCAACCAGAACAAAAACAAACTGAAATGAACTCTCATCATCAGCTAAACCGCGCAGAAGTCACAACAGCAACTCCCTTCTTCACCATTGACATCAACAACACTACCAAAATTCTTCAACTACTGCAAAACACCTCCTCCTCCTCCTCCTCATTCAACCTTGACCATCACCACCAAACCTCCTTCTTCAGCACTCCTTCTCCAGTCTACTCTTTTGGGGCGGCCTCCCTGCCACTGCTCCTTCTCACCATCCTCCTCATTCTCCTCCTCTTCGGCTGGCTGTACTCGGTGTTCACCGCCGCAAAGCGGGCCTTCACGCCTGAACCGGAGGACCAGCAGCAGCTCTGTCCTCACCCAGAGATGGACCCTCGCGTCCTCGAGTACCGCATCATCTTCCGCCTCGGCTGCGCTTCTCCTCTCTTCAACCTCGCTAAAGGCTGGGTGGAGTTCCTGCTGATTGAGGAAGAGGATGGGGCGCCGCTATTTCAACCGGTTCGCTTCAAGACGGCCGACCTCCGCCGAGACGCCCTCTGCGCTGAGCTGGTGTTGATCCTCTACCGCGGGTGGGCGCTGCCGCCTCTGATCGGCGTCCTGGCCCGCCACAGCGAGCCGGATGAGGTGATCTTTTTCTTTGAATTTAGCATTTACGGACCGGCGGACCCAAAGGCTGGCGGAGGATGCATGCAGAGAGGACAGCTGGTGTACCTGGGCACCTCGCCCATTCACGACTGGATCGGCAGCACAGAGGCCTTCTATGAGATCAAGCAGGGTAGAAATAGTGATTTGAGCACTTCGAAGAAGGGCTCGACTTCAGCGTCGGCTTCAAAAGGAAGTGGTAAAAAAGGAGGCAAAAGAGGGAGCAGCAATAAACGAAGAGGAAGTCCAAAAAGAGGAGGTAAAAGAGGAGAAGCTCTCGAGCCGTTGGACGATTTTCCGCTGATGCCAGAGCTGGAGTGGGAGCCGGTGGAGTTGGTCTTTTGCGCCGTCGTCTCTGTGGCGGTCCTAGCTGCAGTGTTGATGACTATCGAGTACTTCAACTTTTATCCTGGTTTTGATGATTGGAATAGGGATGGACCTCCGATGATTCATCAGCATGGTTCCTTCTACCGTTCACTTCTTGATGCTGCCTTTTCACTTCCGGTCAGCCTGACGCTTTTGGTGGTCATTCTAGTTGGCTACAAGTACTGCATCAAAAAGTAAGCAGGAGTTTATGGCTATTTCTACTTAATCATGATTTTTGTTATCCACACTCAAGGTACCTTCGCGAAGCACAGTACGGCGCCTGTGACCGCAGCGAACGCCTCTGGTGGTGGGCTGACTCTGGCTGCAAAGTGGTGGGCGTGGCCGCCTTTGTGGCAGCCACCGGAGAGCTAGCCTTTTGTGGCGGCTATCTCACTATCGCTGGAGCTTTTTACTGGTGGAGCGGCCTTCTCCTGTCGATTGTCCTTTTTTGTGGCCTGTGGACGACTGCTGAAAAGTGCCTCCCACTTCGACGACTTCCCTGCTTGGCTGGCGAGGTGGCCACCGACAAGGAGGCCCTGGTGAAAGTACGCTACCCACAAGGGCGGAACATTTACGGACCTAGAATCGATCCGTACTCTGCGGACAGTTTTGCGGCGGCGCCCCTGATGACCTCATATGCAACGGCGTACTTTAGCAGCAACAACGCTTCTGCCAATGCCTCTTCGGCCGCCGCCTACGGAAAGTACGGTTATTTGCACAGCAGCCACTCGAGCGGCTACTCGGTGGCACATTCAACCGCCGGCCCAAAACTGGTCAACATCAAGCCGCAGATTATGCGGGAGATACTGGCTGCAAAGTTGAGGGCGGCTGTTAAAATGGGAAAAGGAGGAGGTAAAGGGGGAAGTGGAAATAGTCGGCCCAAAAGTGGAAAAGCTTTGAAGACGACCAAAGGAGGTGCCGGCAAGCCAAAGACAGCCCAAGGCAAAGTCGGAGTTGGGGCTCGAGGGAGCATTAGTAACAGCAGCAAAACGTTGCCACCCTCCAAGTCTTTTTCAAGGCCTCAAAAAGGGGTTCCTGGAGTTGGTAAAGGAAGCGGTTTAAAGTTGAAGAAGTCTAAGGTGCCCTCTCCTTCAGTCAAAGTCAAAGGTGCTGGGGGTATTGGCAAAGACAAACTTATAGGAACGGCAAAAGGCAACGAAGGAGGAGGCGGCACACCAAAAAGCAATCGAATGAAAAACACTTCTATTTCACCAAAAAAGGTAGCTAAGATTTCCTTAAAAAAGGTCAAAAGTGGTAGTGGTGGTGGACAGTAATGTGGTAATGTTAGTAAAAACTTCTATTGTTTTTTGGCAACTATTTTTGCGTTTTATTTTGCATTTCAAATTATGTGCATAGCAATAAAACTTTGTAACAGTTAAATTTTGCAATGTAAAAGCCTATTAAATTGACTTAGCTCAACTTGTTATTTGTTTAATTTTAAATAATGTAAATTTTTTATTGGTTCAGTTGAAAAAAATACATGTGTGTCATCCAGATACACACAACCGCAAGTTTACACACAAGATTTTGATCCCATGAATTACGCGTTACAACATTTAGGTTCTTACATGCTAGTAAACATTGTAAAATGTGTGTAAAAATTCTTTCGTGTTTGAAATATAAAATTTAGGAGTCAAGTGAAACGAAAATTTGACTAAAAATTTTAGGAACTTTAAATTTGTCTAACGAAACTTTAGACAGAATGAACCAAAATCAATGACTTAGTAGACACTTTCTTAAAGATAAGTGTATCTATGAGATCTCAATAAAAATGTAAACTTTAAAACAATGAAATGGAATAACAACTTTTTTTAAGTAAATCTTTGTTTAATTTCAGCCAAAAGTATTTTTAGCAGATCATAACGCAAAAACTTCGCAATAACTTAGGGATTTACAAAACAATGATAAGGTCATAATAAAGCGTATGACAAAACCTTCACTCATAAACATTAGTAGGCCTTACTTTTTTGTAAATTTACAAGTTGGATGTACTTCGAGAACAAAAATCGTTCAATTTATGAATTAATATTATTTTAACGTTAATTTGTCAAAGGTTGTAAAGCTTGACTGTGTCATTTGGTTATCGGCATGTCGACGGCTTGGGACACATACTCGAGTTTGTGCCCCAAGACGTCGGTTGCGATCAACCAAATGACACCAGCCTTCAACATTTGAGGTTTACTTGACTGGTTAATTTGTAAAATACTTGTAAAAAGTTCTGTTCAGTGTCATTTAGAAAACTCATTAAAAAATACTTTTAGTTGTCAAGTCCACTAAAATTTAACATTAATAAACAGGTGTTTATTAAAGTTGTTTTTAAAATAAACTTTGTCCTAATATCATGAAAAATGTAATTTATAGAATCATGAATGTAAACGCAAAAAATCATATAGAACTTAAATAGAAATTTTCACAAAAATTATAACTGGTTTTAATAATTACTCCCATAAGTCAAATCAGCCTAAATTTAAAACCAATTGATAGATGGAAGTAAACATTGTTTTTAAGTAAAACAGTGTTTAGATATCATGAAAAATGTAATTTGTAGAATCATAAATGTAAATGCAAAAAATCATTTGGAATTAATATAGGAATTTTCATAAAACCTGTAACAGGTCATAATAAATACTTGCGTTAACCAAATTAACCCCAACTCAATACCATTAGATAGGCACTACTTTACTTTGATTTCAAGTAAAACTAAATTTTAAAATCTTGAGCGATGTAATTTCTAGAATCAAAAAAGTAAACACAAAAAATCATATGAAATTAATATATGAAATCTTTAACTGGATGTAATAATTACTCTCAAAGGTTAAACCCTCCTAAATTAAACGCCAGTAAGTAGGTATCCGTTAGTTTAGTATTCAGGCAAAAACCGCTTTTCGATAACTATCCCGGTGTATTTTTTAGAGTCAAAACAAATCGTATAGAACTTGTTCGGAAACTTCGAACTTATGATCATAAAAATGCACCCAGTGTTCAAATCACCTCAAATTTGGTACCATTTGAAAGATGCCATTTAGTTTGTTTATTGTGTGAAAACAGTTTCTCGATATCTTGAACGATGTAATTTATAGAAACAAAAAAGTCAGTGCGGAGGGAGAAACATCATTTTTTTAGGGAAGTTAGATAGATTTTTTTAATTTTAAAAAAATTGTTAAAGTTTAACTGTTTGTCATTTGTGTCATTTTGCGTCTTTCACAATCATTAAAAAGTTCATATCTGAGGAATTGAGCTGAACAAAAATATTTGGAGTTCTACAAAATCTAGATAGTTTAGTCACCTTTCATTTGACACCTTGATCATTTTTTCGGTATTACCCGTTTTGGGGGAAAGTGTACCTGCGTGTTCAGAACATTGTGTCGTTACCGACAGCGACCCACTTCTCGGAGGATCATAGTATCATCACTAAACTGTTCTACATGAAATTCTTAACAATCCTTATTAAGTACATTTTTTTATGTACATCATAGCCACCCCGAAATCAAAATTCAAAAAGCAGTAAAAAAGTGCGCGGTGTCCCCCTTAATTGACCTGATAGCTCTTCTAATGTAGTTTTTGCCAAAAAAGAGGTCGGCGGCAAAGAGGACATAAGCAATGTAAAAGAGGGTAAACTAGAAACAAAAAGTAAAAAGTTAAAGCTTTTTGAATCAATGAAAAAAATCATCTTACATCAAAGCGGACTTTTTCGACAGCGGCAGCGGTCCAATGGTAAAGAATTGCTTTGCATTAGTGTGCACTAGCTCATAGTGGGTCAGGTACTTCCACTTGGTGTGCAGTGAAACGACGGGAAGAAAGTCAAGGTTAATCAGATCACAGGGGCGACTATTTCGATCCAAACTGGAGCTCAACCATAGCTGCAGGCCGTGCATG
>JAMZRA010000006.1:5108796-5165683 GCA_024499935.1 Tyrophagus putrescentiae | reverse complement strand
ACATGCACGGCCTGCAGTAGAGCCTTTTTTTAGAGCCTTTGCTTTCAAGCGACAAAAACGGGAAGGGACTACTGGCGCCATCTGCCGAGCGAGTTAACGTCGCACTGTGACTGTTGCCTCAGTATCTGTGCCAATGATTCAAGTCAAAAATTGGTTTTTTCTCGCTTTTGTTCGTATCTTGTTATCATATCACTGATAACTTTTTTTGCATTTAAACGTTAAGAGTAGTTTTTGCAGCAAATGATTGACTCTGAGATTGTTTCTGCACAGGAGTTTGATTAGCCTAAAATTTACATGCACAACTCCACCATTTCACCATTTTGTATGTACTCTTCTAGTGCAAGCTCAAAATTTTTTATTTTGTTTCTAAGTTTTTTTAATGAACATCTGATAAAAAATCACTCGGTTCTATCTAGTCAATTTGGCGCATAACAAGCACATTGAAAAATGTGTCAGCCAATGGTCCCAAAATTTACTGTATTCTCAATGATCAGTTTAACTTGGCATTGCCAATTAGATAAGAAAACTTTTAAAACTGATGTTTTCTAGTAAAAGTGGTAGTACTGTATCTAAATAAGTAATGCCCTTCAATGAAAGCAATCGAGTTTTGATGACAAAAAATGACAACAATTAAAATTAAAATCTGGTTTTACTGTTTTTTGTGTAATCACTGTTAGCTCATTTTTTGTACTGATTGCTAGTTTGTGCATTGAAACGTTTTAATTTAATCTCAAAATTTGAATTTTAATAAAAAAGCAAACAAAACCAATTTCCGATTCAAATAATTGCCACAGATAATGCGTTGGCATTTTGAAGCAAGCAATATCAACTTGTCCGGTAGACGTCGCTAGTAGTCCCTTCCCCAAATTGTCGCTTGAAAGCAAAGGCTCTACTTTGTTTCCCACCTCGAAAGACGGGGGGGATTTACTGGCGCCATCTGTTGTGTTTTAATAAATAAAGGAAACGCTGCCTGTGCAAAATTGCCGCAGCGTCAGTGGCACTGTTATGAATCAGCACTGTTGTTTTGCCCGCACTAGATTTCTTAAAGAAAATCACCATTGGAAGAACTGTGTTTCAACTTCTTTCCAGCACTTGCGCAACAAGAACTACACGAAGGTTCATTTGAGTAATTTATCTGTGGTCAACTTCAGGTTTTCTGGGTTGTTTGATTACTAATATTGGCACTTTTTGTTTTAGACACTTGACCCATTTCTCACAAAAATCTTCTTCAAGCATCTGAACAATGTCTGCCAAGAAAAGACCTTTAACGGCACTTTCAACTGCCGAGACTGCTGCCGCCGTGAAGATGATAATCGTTCCGTCAAACCAAACTCTCCCAGTTAGCAGTTCGATTCGCGTCATCACGCCCACTTCTGGCCAAGCTCCTGGTCAAGCAATGATCGTTGGCAAGCCGATGACCATTCAGCACACTCTTTCAGAAACGGGTTAAACTGCTGTGCACGCAAATAAAACTGCCACTAAATCGCCCAGCGGCGGTGGCACCATTACTATCCTCAGCCGAATGCCAAGTTCTGGCGAAACTACTGGGGCCGTTAGGATGATCTGCAATGTGGAGAAGACCCGGATTCTACCCCACCACCTTCCAGTCAGCCTGACCACCACCATTGAGCCTTGCTCGGACACGCAAAACCTCCTCCTCCTTCCTCGCCCTTCGCCAGCTTCCACCAGCAAGGACCCCATTCAAATTCCACTATCGGAAGAATGCCCGCCTCCTCAAGAGCTTCTCATGACGGCGCCAGAAGTGCAAAGAGGGTCAAAGCGACTACTCAAGTCGCTAGACTAGACCACACGTACTGAGGTAAACTGAACTGAAACAACAACAACATTTCCAACAACGTCTCTACTTTTCAGATTTTTTCCAAGACGATGGCATCAGCTCGCAGGAACGGAGCTTCTCAATCAAAATGGAAGATGAAGAAAGAAAGCTCGATGTCAACATGCAAGCTGTGGAAAAGGAGCTAAGCGGCATTGTCATTGAGAAAAGTGCTAGCTCTGAGATATTTGACTTGGAGAACATTTCGACTACGAGCCAAGTCGATGATTCTATGGACGTAAAGGAATCGCGAAGTGGTAACTCTCCTTGAATGGACTCTGTTGAACTATTCGAGTCAGCACCTGACATAGACACCTGAACGAACGTTTTGCTGCTACACCAACATTATTTTGCCATCATCTCTAGAACGCAAGCACAGGCCGATCCTTACGACGAATAGTCAGCTGAATATCAACGCCAAGATTCTGCATTCTCGTCAGCTGTAGGTGTCGCATCCTGCCGAGATACAACATTAAAGACCAGCCTTTTCTTCCAAGTTATTGCCAAGATTTTACAGCCAAATCATCATCAATCATCTTTTATCTGCTAAAAAATGATTTGTGAAATCTTTTTATATGTGATTATGTTTGTATTGAAAACTCCAGTTGTATACTGAAATCAAGATTGTTGTCAATAGCGCGTTTCAAATTTTTCGAATACTCTGCTTATTGCTTTGAAGATGCTACTCATTTTTACAGCACCGAAACGGCGCTAGTAGGCCCCCCCCCTGTCTTTCGAGTGGGAAACAAGGCTCTAGCCTGCAGCTAGGTTAGCCTAGTTTGATCGAATAGTCTGCCCTGTGATCGATTAACTTGACTTTCTTCCCGTCGTTTCAGATCACACCAACATGGAAGTAACCGACCAACTATGCTATCACCTAATGCAAAGCAATTCTTACCATTGACGCTGCCGCTGCAAAAACGCTTCTTGATGAAGATGATTTTTTCATGCTATCAAAGCATTAAGTTTTACTTGTTTGTTTCTATTTACTTTTACAGGCTTTATTTCTTTGCCGCACGACTTTTACTGCAAACATACATTAGAAAATATCTAGATAAACAGTTTTTAATTTTTTTAAATTATATGAACTAATTAAAAACTCATTATTGCAAATAAAAATTAAAGTTGAACCATTAAGGTCACTTAATTTTTTACATGCTATAATTTAACTGTTAAAGTTTTTCATCGCTTGCACATAGTTAGGCCCCCCAAAATAAAACGCAAAAATGCCAAAACTAATAGAAGTTTTTACTAACATTACCACATTACTGTCCACCACCACCACTACCACTTTTGACCTTTTTTAATGAAATCTTGGCCACCTTTTTTGGTGAAATAGAAGTGTTTTTCTTTCGATTGCTTTTTGGTGTGCCGCCTCCTCCTTCGTTGCCTTTTGCCGTTCCTAAAACTTTGTCTTTGCCAATACCCCCAGCACCTTTGACTTTGACTGAAGGAGAGGGCACCTTAGACTTCTTCAACTTTAAACCGCTTCCTTTACCAGCTCCAGGAACCACTTTTTGAGGCCTTGAAAAAGATTTGGAGGGTGGCAACGTTTTGCTGCTGTTACTAATGCTCCCTCGAGCCCCAACTCCAACTTTGCCCTGGGCTGTCTTTGGCTTGCCGGCACCTCCTTTGGTCGTCTTGAAAACTTTCCACTTTTGGGCCGACTATTTCCACTTCCCCCTTTACCTCCTCCTTTTCCCATTTTAACAGCCGCCCTCAACTTTGCAGCCAGTATCTCCCGCATAATCTGCGGCTTGATGTTGACCAGCTTTGGGCCGGCAGTTGAATGGGCCACCGAGTAGCCGCTCGAGTGGCTGCTGTGCAAATAGCCGTACTTTCCGTAGGCGGCACCCGAAGAGGCATTGGCAGAAGCGTTGTTGCTGCTAAAGTACGCCGTTGCATATGAGGTCATCAGAGGCGCCGCCGCAAAACTGTCCGCAGAGTACGGATCGATTCTAGGTCCGTAAATGTTCCGCCCTTGTGGGTAGCGTACTTTCACCAGGGCCTCCTTGTCGGTGGCCACCTCGCCAGCCAAGCAGGGAAGTCGTCGAAGTGGGAGGCACTTTTCAGCAGTCGTCCACAGGCCACAAAAAAGAACAATCGACAAGAGAAGGCCGCTCCACCAGTAAAAAGCTCCAGCGATAGTGAGATAGCCGCCGCAAAAGGCTAGCTCTCCGGTGGCTGCCACAAAGGCGGCCACGCCCACCACTTTGCAGCCAGAGTCAGCCCACCACCAGAGGCGTTCGCTGCGGTCACAGGCGCCGTACTGTGCCTCGCGGAGGTACCTTGAGTGGAGATAATAAAAACCATGGTTAGGTAGAAATAGTCAAAAACTCTTGCTTACTTTTTGATGCAGTACTTGTAGCCAACCAGAATGACTACCAAAAGCGTCAGGCTAACCGGCAGTGAAAAGGCCGCATCGAGGAGAGAACGGTAGAATGATCCACGCTGATGAATCATCGGAGGTCCATCCCCATTCCAATCATCAAAACCAGGATAAAAGTTGAAGTACTCGATAGCCATCAACACTGCAGCTAGGACCGCCACAGAGACGACGGCGCAAAAGACCAACTCCACCGGCTCCCACTCCAGCTCTGGCATCAGCGGAAAATCGTCCAACGGCATAAGAGCTTCTCCTCTTTTACCTATTCTTTTTGGACTTCCTTTTCGTTTATTGCTGCTTCCTCTTTTGCCTCCTTTTTTACCACTTCCTTTTGAAGCCGACGCTGAAGTCGAACCCTTCTTCGAAGTGCTCAAATCACTATTTCCACCCTGCTTGATTTCATAGAAAGCCTCTGTGCTGCCGATCCAGTCGTGAATGGGCGAGGTGCCCAGGTACACCAGCTGTCCTCCCTGCATGCATCCTCCGCCAGCCTTTGGGTCCACCGGTCCGTAAATGCTAAATTCAAAGAAGAAGATCACCTCATCCGGCTCGCTGTGGCGGGCCAGGACGCCGATCAGGGGCGGCAGCGCCCAGCCGCGGTAGAGAATCAACACCAGCTCAGCGCAGAGGGCGTCTCGGCGGAGGTCGGCCGTCTTGAAGCGAACCGGTTGAAATAGCGGTGCCCCATCCTCCTCCTCAATCAGCAGGAACTCCACCCAGCCTTTAGCGAGGTTGAAAAGGGGCGAGGCGCAGCCGAGGCGGAAGATGATGCGGTACTCGAGGACGCGAGGGTCCATCTCGGGGTGAGGACAGAGCTGCTGCTGGTCCTCCGGCTCAGGCGTGAAGGCCCGCTTTGCGGCGGTGAACACCGAGTACAGCCAGCCGAAGAGGAGGAGAATGAGGAGGATGGTGAGAAGGAGCAGTGGCAGGGAGGCCGCCCCAAAGGAGTAGACTGGAAAAGGAGTGCTGAAGAAGGAGGTTTGGTGGTGATGGTCAAGGTTGAATGAGGAGGAGGAGGAGGTGTTTTGCAGTAGTTGAAGAATTTTGGTTGTGTTGTTGATGTCAATGGTGAAGAAGGGAGTTGCTGTTGTGACTTCTGCGCGGTTTAGCTGATGATGAGGGTTCATTTCAGTTTGTTTTTGTTGTGGTTGCAGTGGTAATAAAATGTCCTGTTGAAAAGATGTTTTGTCTGTTGTTGTTTTGGCTATTTTTTCTACTGAGAAAAAGAAGTGTGAGTGTTTTTTATTTTTATTTCCAGCACATTTTTGTAAAAATGTAACTTTTTAGAACTTTTTTCAGCAAAAAATAGCCGGAAATGACTATTTAAGCAGTAAAATGAGACCCTTTTTATTTTTAACATTGTTTTTATGCATCAAAAATTACTACTGTACATGTACATGGTAAAGTAAAATAAAACAAACAAGTGTTTTTGTGTTTGAAAAAAGTTAATGAACAGAAGCAGACAATGTGTGAAAGGGATGTGAATGTTAATTTGCAGGTCAACAAATTAAAATTCATTTCTGAACATTCTTGCTCTCCATTTTACTTGCGATTGTTGTTGTTGTTGTTGTTGTTTCCGTTGCTATCATTGCTGCCGTTGCTGCCGTTGCTGTTGCCAGTTCTTCCGCTGTTGCCAAAGAGGTTGCCAAAGTTAGGCAGCAGATTACCGAAAATGGAGCTCGGCGTAGTGGGTCGTTGATTTCCGCCTGGACCAAATGATGGAGTGCTGGGGAAGCTAGGCGTAGACATTCGATTATCATTGTCGTTACCTCGACCACCAGGACCAAAGTTGCCTCGGCCATTGTCTCCGTTTTCACCTCGACCACCTCGGCCGCCGCCTTGAGCGTTGACCAGGGCCACAACCACCAGCAGGACTAGAAGAGCTGAGCAGGCGAAGAACTTCATGATTCTAAGTAAAAAAGGTTTGGAAGTAGAGATAAGTAAGTAGAGATGATTTGAGGAGGTAATGTTCAGTTGTTCAACTGTGGTTTGTTGATGCTTTAAACTGGTCAAACTGGCGGTTCTTTTATACTGAATTTGTTTGAACTTGATATCAAAAACTGTTCTTGCTCTGTTGTCTGCTTGCAACTAAATTCAGCACAACAACAACAGCTGATAAACTGAATTATGCTGATGAACAGTGCAAGAATTGCTGATAAATGGCGTTCAAGATCGTCTGTCCTGTTTGTTCCCTGTCTGGTTTGGTGACTCCAAAGTACTTTACAGTAAACTCAGGTGTTTGGTGCATTGGCTAATCTTTTCATGCTGTACTTTTTTTATCACTTTTACCGGCTGTTGTAGGTTTCTTCTGCCAATATGCAAGTTTACTGCTGTTGAGCATCATCGTCAGCGATGTACGGTGTTTAAACTCGTACAATTGGTGGCAAAAATGCACACTTTTACATTCAAATCTAAAGAACATGTTTATTAGACTATTAATTTTTACTTTAAAAAGAATGCCCATAACGCAACAGTTTGAATTAAATGCACCAAGCACCTGTTGCACTTTACAAGTTGCGGACTGTCAACTGTGAACTTGAAAATTGCCACTGGTTGCACTTGCACCTAAAAACAACAACAACAGCTATAGCACTGACTTTAGTTTTTGAAAAATGAACTTCATTTAGCAAGCTTTTTAGTATAAAAAGACGAGCAGTTTGTCCAGTTTGAAACATCCAAAACTCAAACGATTTCAAAACTTAAACAACTTTTTTTCAATTTTTAACTATGAAATTCTTTGCTTGTTCAGCTTTTTTCCTAGTTCTGATGGTGGCCTTAGTCTCCTGTCAAGATTCTCAAGGTGACAGAGACTTTTCTGACAACAACAGTGGACGAGGCAATCTAAGTCCTGGAGGAGGAAAAAATGGCCGATTCAGCCCACAAGAAAATGGAGACAGTGGCAGTTTTGGCTTTCGAAGTGGAGACAATGAAGGCAGTGGACCTAACTTTGGCGGCATGATGATGTCTACTCCCTCTTTCGGTGACATTCCTTCTGGCCCTCCTTCTTCCGGTGACATGTCCTCTACTCCGACGGTTTCCCAGGCGGTTTCCGCAACAGTTTCTTCGGTGGTGATCTTCCTCGGGGCAACAAGAAATAAGCAACATTAAAAAATAACTTTTCGTATTTAATAAACAAATACACACGCACAATTACAGCGATTTCTGTACATGTACTTGTAAAGTAAAATAAAATGAGTTTGTTATACAAAAGTTTTATTAATTGATCAAACTTTTTTTACCAAAAAAACTAAGCAAAATTAAAGTATTAAAGTAAATCAGTAAAGCCCAGAACGGCCGTATCCGAAGTTTACCAAAATATGCAGTTTGGCAATAAAACACCGCTTTCAACCCGATAGATGGCGTAAACAGCAGTAGGTAAAGTTACGATTTAGGCCCGGTTTTCTCGGAACCGTTCTGGGCTCCTCTTAAATATTTACACATTATTTACACAATATTTGTAATCAAGCAATTTTTGTTTTCTAAAATGTTAATTTAAAATTTTGAGTACTGTTAAAGAGACCGTAAATTGAACTAACAAATTCAACAAAATTTTGATACTTTGATAAATTTTCTTTCGTAAATTTCTTGCAATTTTATAGGAAAATTTTTTTTGTACAGTCAAAGTCACTTTCGGAACATTTTCTATTCGCGTTCAGGAATTGATGTTCCGCAATGTTTGTCGGAATGTTTGAGGGAAAAGAAAATAGCAACATTAAAGAATAATTTTTTTAACTTATCTGTATAACAATACACTAGGCATTTTATAGACTGTTTTGTATCTTACGTTTATGTTAATTAAGTGCTATAAAAAATGTATTATTTCCCCTCTGTTTTACAATTAACTCCGCAACATATTTTTTGCTCTACAAAATTACACCATTTGAAAAATATTGGAAAAACGGTTTTGCCAATAAAGAGGTAAATGCATCTTTTAATGTACCAATTCTATTGATCGTTCTTTTATAGAATATTTTTTGTGATAAGCATTTTGCTTTTCAAAAAATATATTAAACATGGTTTTTAATGGAGGACCAGAATAAATAGCAACGAGAAAATGGCATCTCATGAAAACTTTGATAACATAACCGAATGCATATCTAATTTTGCACTTTGTTGTATGACATTTTTTATACTAAACGCTCCAATCTCATTTTGACATACAAAGCATTCCCGCACCTTATTGGTCTAGTCTAATTTGGTTTGTCACTTAAATCTGGTTAACCAGAAAACCAAAAATTTGGAACGTTGTCTTTTGTTTTGGCAATTTGCGTGCTTGGCGTGCGCCGCGGGCCTATCCAGCAGCTGCGCGCTAATAACTGTCGCCTCGTTGCTCTCCAGCTCGCTCTGCCGCTGATGGGAAGCATGCGTGCGGGCGCACGCCCAGACGGCGAGATCTGAAGGGGACACACCTTAAGGAAATTCGAAAATTGAAATATACATTAATAGTAAAACGAGTAAAAATCTGCCAGGGCTTTCGCGCATAGCGGTCCGAGAAATCGGTTCAAAGTTGACAGTTTTGACTTGTTTTGAATAACCTTCCACTCGAAGACGGGAGACTGGCCCTGTCGATTGCATGTGACCAACCCTTGCAATCCGCACGTCAGTGTTGTTTTGAATTTGCAAACTTTTTTGCCCGCTGGTCTTTTCTTAAAGAAAATCACCATTTGAAGAACTGAAACACTCGTCGACGTGACCAGCACTTGCGCAACAAGAACTACACGAAGGCTCATCTGAGTAATTTATCAGTGGTCAACTTTAGTTTTTCTGTGATGTTTGATTACTAATATTGGTACTTTCTGTTTTAGCCACTTGAACCATTTTGCAAGAAAATCTTTTACAAGCATCAGAACAATGTCTGCCCAGAAGAGACCGCTAACGGCACTTTCAACTGCCAAAACTGCTGCCGCCGTAAAGATGATAATCGTTCCATCAAATAACCAAACTTTCCGAGTTGGCAGTACGATTCGAGTCATCACGCCCACTTCTGGCCAAGCTCCTGGTCAGGCGATCAAGTTGGAAAATGAAGAGAGAAAACTCGATGTCAACATGCAAGCAGTGGAGAAGGAGTTTAGCGGCATTGTTATTTAGAAAAGTGCTATCTCTGAGATATTTGACTCGAAAAACAAGGAGAACATCTCGACTACAAGCCAAGTCAATGATTTTATGGACGTAGAAGGAACGGCGAAAAAGAACTCTACTTTTGAAGATGATTCGGATAAAAATTATTTGTGCAATTTTTTTGTAATTGTTTTAGTTTGAAAACTCCAGTTGCTAACTGGGTTCAAGATTTGTTGTCAATTCGCGCGTTTCAATTATTTCTGAATACTCTGCTTATTGCTTTGCAGATTTACTCATTTTTTACCAGTCCGACAGACGGCGCTAGTAGTCCTTACCCCGTTTTTCGAGATGGGAAGCAAAGGCTCTAGTACAAAGGCTCTAACGCAGTTTTGTTTCGATGTTTCGATACATCGATAGTTTTTTCAAAACAAGTCAAACTGGCACTTTGAAACCGATTTCTCGGGACCAAGTGCGCAAAAGCCTGGCAAATTTTACTCGATTTTACTTTAATGTTATTTTTTCAGTTTTTTCGAATTCCCTAGTGAGTCCCTGGAACACCGGGTGAACCTGCGCCACGCCCAAACTAGGTGCTTCGTGCTGAGGCACTTTTTTCTCACTTTTTCTCGCAAGCAGAATCATTCTGCTTTTGAAACAAAGTCTTGGGATTTTTGCTGTGCGTTATCGCTGCCGTTCTCGCCCTGGGCTGCCGGGGGGAGCACAGTTGTTGCGGGGGCAGCAGTGCACAGCTCAGGGCGGCGAGGTCTGACTTGACTTGGCCGTTGTCAACGACCGACGACGAGGGTCTCGCGAGCGCAGCGAGCGAGGCCCGAGGAGGAGGGCGTTGACAGCGGCCAAGTCACGTCAGGGTGAGCCGCCGGCCCAGACATGAATGTATGTTAGCGGTGCACAGATAAAAACGGCGAGGTCTGGCGTCACTTGGCTTACCAAAAACGCCCGCCGACGAGGGCCTCGCGAGCGGAGCGAGCGAGGTCCGAGTCGGCGGGCGTTTTTGGTGAGCCAAGTGACGCCAGGGTGAGCCGTTGCTTAATTGATTCAATTAACCAAGATTTTAGATTTAGGAAAAAATAAGTGAGAGCACAACTATGCAAAAAAGTAGCAGTGCACAGCCCAAATCGGCGAGGTCTGACGACACTTGGGCACTGTGAACGTCCACCGACTCGGGTTTTGCGAGCGGGGCCTGAGTCGGCGGGCGTTCACAGTGCCCAAGTGTCGTCAGGGTGAGCCGCTGGCCAAACTTTTAAAAAATGTTAGCAGTGCACACTTAAGGTAGGAGTGAGCGAAGCGAGCTCGACTGAGCCTTGTTATAACTATTTTTTACAAATTAATTTAAAAATGTCAATATTAAGCAAAAACTGTTTTAATGTTGTAAACTGAAACTATTAATATTTGTGTAAACTGTGCCTCGTCAAAACAAACTAATTATAAAATTTTGCATCGGAAGGTAGCACCAGTATGCCTCAAAATGCATTTCTGTCAATCACACACACAATAATCATCAAACCAAAATGTAGCAATAATCAACTTTTTACTACTGCTAATACTTCTAATTAATACAATTCAAGAGCACCAACCATCTGTTGCACTAGACAGATGCTCGTGTTTTGCGCGTGTTTGCACACACACACACGCTGTTGTTGTTGTTTGTTGCAACCATCAAAACCGCACAAACAACATTTTTTTCTTTTTGGTCAGCAAACATGTGATACAGTTACTAGTGTTAGTATAAAAACACAAGGTGTTTCCCCGGCTAGGATGTACAAAACCGATCAAACTGATCAATCAATTAATCAACTAACAAACTCCAATTGTTCTTCAGACATCAAACATGAAAACCTTTTTCATTTGCTCTGAACTTTTTCTTTTACTGCTAATATGCACAATTGAGTCTCGCCGTCCTCGCTACTATGGGTGGCCAATGCCCAGGGCAGGCGGCCCAATGGAACGTACGTCGGCGCCGGCAGTCCGGAGCACCACCGCGGCTCGGGGCCAAACAGCAACAGCGGCGCCTCGGGGCCCACCAATGACAGCGGCACCAAGGGCATCAGCAGCAGCAGCGGCGTCGCACCGGGCACCGGAAGTATGAGCGCTCGAAGCAGTGGAGCAGGAAGTAACAGCGGCTCTGGACCGAATAGCAACTCCGGCTCAGGACCGGACAGCAACTCTGGCTCTCCGCCTTTTTGGGCTTCTCCCAGTGATCGCAGTGCCGGCAGCGGCCTGGCCGTCGGAGTGGGCAGCATCCGCAGCGGTTTTGGCAGCAACGGCGCCGGAAGTGGCCATGCAAACTTTGGCAGCGGCGGCGGCGGCAGCTTTGGCCCGCAGAACAATGACGGCAGCGCCGTGGGCGGTGGCATTAACTGGCATCCAAACGATCAGCCCGCCTTTCCACCCGGCTCAAGCAGCTCAAACAGCTTGACGACTCCAGGCAGTCAGATGTATCCTAGTCTGGGCAATTGGTTCAACAATAATCACAACATTCCAAGTCGTAATAGAACAGAGACACAGTAATGAAAGTAAAAGTTTAGTGGTTTTCCGTTTTTTTCTGCTAAAAGTGGAAGTAAAAGAAAATAAAAATTTCGTCATGTAAAAACACACTGAATTTCCTCATTTTAAAAAAAATTAAAAAAAATTGTTAGCACATTTCCTTTTTTCAAACAAAATGTAACTTTGTGGCAAAATATAAGGTTGTTTTATTTCATTGTTATTACAAAAAAATCAAAATTTAATTTTAAAATATTTAATCATGAAGCTTATTTCTTTGTCAAAAACAACTGTTTTATTGTTTTTGCCTTTCTTTTTAACTATTTTAATCTTGATAATGGGATCTACTTTAACAGGTGATTTGTTTCAACTGGCTGAAGCTCAACGATTTGGACGTCGTCGATTTGGCCCACGCAGTTATGGTTACACCAATCCGGTCGACCATCGTCGAGGCAGTCGATTCCGTAGTAGTCGGTTTTTGAGAGTTTAAAACAGTTTAAATGTTTTGTAATAATTTCAGTTTGTTACTATTTTGCTTTTATTCACCGTTAACTTTTAATAAAATTTGTTGTAGTTGAAAAAAGCGTCATTTTAAATGTGCGCATTTCCTGTATTTCTTGATGACATACTTATTCATTTTGTCACTATTGCAGCATTTTTGTACCGGAATGACTGATAAACGCAAAAATAGAAGCATTTATTAAAAACAATTTGGTGTTGATTTATATAAAGAGTGTTTATATTTAATTTTAAACACACTTTGGTAAAAAATCCACAATTTTTAATATTACATTTGTAAAACTTTAAAATCATTATGAAATTGACAATTTATTCACTTTCATTTGCCTGTTCACTGTTGTTCATTACCATGATCCTCCTCTCCAGCATAAACCACCAGATAAGTGTATCAATGACCGGTGTTGAAGCCCAACGACGTCGTGGTATTCGAAACTACGGATACACTTATCAGTTTTCAATTTCAAGTGGCGGTGGTGGTAGGAGTGGTGGTAGTAGTTATCGTCGACGATATCGCAACAATTGGTACGGCAGAAATCAGTACCGTCGTTTTCAATACCGAAGCTAAAACAAAAAGTTTCTAACTTGCCAAATTAAATTATATTTTGTTATTTCAATTTATTATTTGTTGTTATCTCATTTCCTTTTGTACTGAGTTTGCTACTGTGAAAGAATGCTTTTTTGATAGACAATTTTTTGTCGTTAACGACTAAAAGTTTAACTCTTTTTGAAAATAAGTGATTCATTTTGTGTTTTTCATTTTGTGTAACTTTTTGTTTTTTAGTTAATAAAACAACAATGAAGCTATTTACCTGTAGCAGTCTGCTAGCAACGATGATGATTTTTTGCATTACCATGACCACTGTGTTCAACTTCTTTTCATTAATAACCGGTGTTGAGGCGCAACGTCATCGTCGCATACGAGACTACGGACAACCACTTTGGGCCGGTGGTGGGGCAAACCTTGGCAGAGGAGGCGGTGGTGGTAGAGGCAGGAGACAACAACGAAGTGGTAGCCAAAGAGGTGGCCGATTTTCCTACCAAAGATAGAATCGATTCCGTTTTTAATGCTGAGTACATGTTTTGTGTTTGCCGATTTTTGCTTTTGATTTTTACAAAATTTTTATATAAAACTGGTTTTTATCAATTACAACTGCGTCCTTTGTACAACATTGTTGTCTTCTTTTCTACCTTTTTCTAATTTAGTTGACTTTTTATTTTTACATTTTTCTTTTTCTATTTTCTGTTTTAAAACTGAAAACGTTTTTCTTTTACTAATTGCCTGCTCAATATTTCGAAACGGCTGCTGTACAGTGGCGTACAAACAGAAAGAAAGTAGAAAGGAAATCACAGCATCAGAGATGATAACAATAAACTAAAACAAATTAATTATCAATTAATTTTAAATTTAAAAAACTGATTAACTAAACATACCATAACATCAGGCGATAAAGTAACAGGTTCTCTAGCAGAAAAAAGTCGCCACAATATGACAGTTAGGTAGGAGAGGAAAAATCCATATGAAAGACGACTGAACGGAACCCAAACGGAAGCAGACAGAAAACGGCTGATCAGATCTAATACAAACAAAACTCAAATTAAAACTTTAAAAACCAAAAAAGTTTTAATAAAATTTTACCAAACTGCTTGCCAATTGCCACGTAGGCAAGCCACGAGTAAAAAGGAAGGTAAGATGCTCGAGACAAAGTTAAAACGGCGGCCGCCCCTTTTTCCTTCATCTCCGGGTTCCGCAGGTTAATTCCGTTTATCAGGCTGAATCCAAAGGCATGCAACACAAATGCTGCTATGCCTACAATAGCCGCAGTTAAATGTTTAGCAGGAGGTAACCGGGTCAGCAGGTGGCCAACTCCTAGGCCAAACACCAGCGATGATATGTGGGAGAGAGGACTGAGGCCATAGAAAATGGCGGAGTGCTTCAGCTCAGACAGCCCGCCCGTCATTGTCTGGTACTCCCAGGGCACCTTTATGGTGTACCAGAAACGGGCCAGCAGATGGGTCAAAGTAAAAAGGACGTAAGTTGCAAACAGGTAGACAGCGCCTACTTTGGGGTTTTTAAATCGATTGGCAATGACGGTAAAAAGGGGTGCTACAAGGAGCATCTGAAAGGTGAGACCGACAAAAGTGCTGGGAAAGTGGCACGTATTTTCAAAGTCCACTTTGTGATTGCTGGTCAACGACAACGCTGCACTTAAGCCAGCAAAACTTTTACAGGGGTTAGCTATCGTCTGCTCAAAAAGGTGCCATAGAGGGCCGCTGCCGAGCAGTGGAACGACATAAATAATCGCCAACGATCCTAAAATGGGCAAAATGTAGCGAACATAGGTTCGAACAATATAACTGAAGTAGTTGAATTGAGTGGACTTTTGATTGTAGTAGAGGACAAAGCTGATTCCACTAAAAACACAAAAACAGTTTATAAAATGGTACAGCAATTTGAGATAAACCTCTTTACCTGATCACATGAAAAATGTCCATCATGTAGTGGGTGCGCAAAAAGGCGTACGATTTACTGCTCAGCATTTGAGGGCCCAGAACGTTCAGTCGCTGAAGGGCGGCGGGCGCAAAGAGCACCGCATCGGCGTACGAGTTGACGACAAAGTAGAAAAGAATGGTTAACAGTCGCAGCGTGTCCAGAGACTGCTTCCGTTCAGAGGAGGGTTTATCAAAGAGTGCACTGGTATTCCTTAGCAGGCTGAAGGCGGTGGCCAGCTGCCGAACCGGCCTTTGCGCCGATGGCGGATAGTAGAGAATGTCAGTGAAGGTAATGCACAGCAGTTCATAAAGCGTTGAAACAATTACAAGGAAAGCTAGAACTCCAAAGACGATTCTGTTGATCAAAAAGATTAAAAACTTTCTTCAAATCAGAAAACGCTTACATTGCAGCCCATTGGTACTTGTCCAACTTTATTTTATCATCAGTTCGGGCGCAGTTTGCTACTGCTACGCTGAATCCGGATTTGCGCACTAAAACTGATGATAAAAATAAAAAACAAAAATGTCAAAGTTTGATGAAAAACAATTTCAAGTTAGTTGGTCTTTTTCACCTCTGTTGATGGCTTCTTCCACGTTCGCTGGAGCGCACTGCACCGGCAAACAAAGACCAAAACGAAAAATGGCACTTCCAGCTAGGCGGTACAGCTCCAGAGCCGAGTCGAGATAGTTCTGGCTGAAGTACTCACTAAAAAGGATGCTCTTCACCATTGGCTCAGAGCTGTTCACCGAGCTTGGCAGAGGAATCTGTGGCTTCACCAGACAGTACTGCCCTTGAATTGGCTTTCCGTCAATTAAATCCTCGCTATTTGTAGAAGTGCTAATTTCCAGGCACTGATCATAGTCGCCTAGGCTGGTCAACCTTCCGCTGAGGTAGCCATTGAGCAGGTAGTTACCGGTGGCATCCACGACTGAAATAAAAAAGCGTTTTTGAGCATTTTAAAAAGTGTTTAATGTACAAAAGCAAACTTACAGCTCAAAGCCCATGGCTTTCGGTTGGCGATGCCGCTGGTCAACTTCAGCAAAGCACCCATACAAGTTGGCTCTAGCTGAGCCTCGTACAGAAGGTCGCTGAAATGGGAGGCAAACTCCCGTGCAAAGGGCGTCCATTGAGTTTTTAGATTGGTGGTAAAGTTGGTCAGTCGGTGATAGCGGTCAAATGAAATGGCTGACTGCTGATGAGGTTCTTTGAGAGTGTGAAGCTCATAGTTAACTGATAAATCGTTTATCAAGTTATCATCATCTTTTTCTTGAAGAAACATGTGGTCGAGAACGTAGCTTGCACTGCATTCATCCGTTGATGGCTCACTGTTGTCATCGTTCCCATCATCTTTCTCAGCATTGTCGTCGTCGTCGATGACGGCAGCAGCAGGAGCATTACTTTTGAGCACGTAAGCGTCTTCATCTTCATTGTCTGCGTCAGCTTCTTCTTTACCAGTAATTGATTGTTGAGCTCTGCTTACGTCAATGACAATTGAGAGAAGAAGAAGAAAGGCAAAAATTGTTTTCAATTGAAGAAGCTTCATTTTGTTGACTGTTGATTTTTTATTTCAATTTATCTTTTCATGTTTATTGATGCAGTTGATTGAGCATTTTTAAACAGCAGTTGGCTAGTTTGTTAACTGGTGATAATTATTTTTATTTTGAACTGTTGAGCTCAATTAATAAAAAGTAAAAATCTCAAACATCGACAAAGACGTACTTCTTTTATATTTTTATCTGAAACAAAAAGTAGTAGCCTTTAGCTGCTCATCACCACCTTTGGTGCTTTATCTTTTTCCTCTATCCTAAAAGTCGCTGCCTTTTTTCTTGGCTTTGTTTTCACATCATTGCACTTTTCAGAAGGGAACGTAGTAACAGAGCTGACTTTTTTTTCATTACCATCGTTAAAACAAACTGTAGGCAGCAAAAGCTTTTAGAAAAAGGAGAAGAAAATTCCCTTGCAATTGTATAGCAAAAAAGAGAAGAGAGAGAGAGAGAGAGAGAGAGAGAGAGAGAGAGAGAGAGAGAGAGAGAAGTAAGAACACAGGAAGGAAGCTTTTTTAAAAAAAGGTGATTTTATTGTCGTCACTGGCGATATACCATGAGTGTCAAAGTGTGAGTAATGTGAACGTGAATGCATTTACAGTGTGCTTTGTTGACGTTTTCTGTTGTGTTGTGTTTCAACTTTACAGTTTCAAAAATGTTTTTGTGTAGCAAAAAAGTCTATTTGTTTTTCATTCTGATATTGTTTACTTGTACTTAAGTACAAGCAAAAAGTAGGCAGCCACATTGACAATAATTTGCCGGGCAGTATCATCAGTAATCTGGTAGCCATTCAACAGGCGGAAACCGCGTCCATTTAGTGAAATCAACACCTCTGTCACATTGGCCATCTTCAACGAAACCATTGGGCCAGGCCTTAAACTTTTGAGTTTATTTCTTTCTACCTGAAAACGCTGCTCATACTTGGTCCAAGAAAAGGTAACATTTGAAGTTAGACGACCATTTGCACGCACCAAGCCCCCAACCAGGAAAATGAGCGCCGCCAAGAGAATCACATGAACAGCAAACACTAGCCAGTAGATTGATTTTACATAAAAGATGATCGATGAAAAGAGGGCAATGTAAATGACAAAAGAAATAAGTAGAATGTAGAAAATGAAAACCGAGCTCAGAAAAAGCGCCCAAAAGTGATTGTAATCGGCCAGCTCATCATACAGATGAGAGTAACGGGTCAACGAAAAGAGAAGTTGAGTGCACGAGAAAGTTTGAAACTGAAGGTTTTTTCGACTCAAATTGATCTGGCTCAAAACTCCCGTGATTTGCCTGCCAATTGACTTTTGTTTGATGTGAATGTACATTGCCACCACAATGAAGGCGCTCAAGTTTGAGTAGATGACCGTGCAAACGATGTAAATCCAGGTGTCTAAAACCAAAGTCCAGAAAATGCTAGAAACGGGATGACTGGAGTACAGTGATCCAACAGTGTAGAGGTAGGAGGCACAAAAGGGGCCAAAAAGACTCAACGTGACAGTTGTCAAGTTGTAAAAAGTAAAAGTCAAAGATCTAAACTTCTTAAACTTCAGAAAATCCCGATGAAGGAGGCCAAAAGCTGAAGGTGGCAGAAAGTCTAAATTATTTTCTGACATGCTGAAGATGGCCAAAAACTTGTAGTCAAGCACTCGAGTGGGCAGAAAGTGCAGGAAAAGGAATGAAATGGAGGACCAAAAAAGGAAGGTCGTCTCTAGGTAGAAGTAATCATTTCGGTACAGCTCTACGCCGGCTAAAACTCGTTTTTGAAGGGTATTAACAGTGGCTGGAATGTAGGCCACCACAAAACTTCGTACAACGTAAAAAAAGAAAAAGAAACGGATAATGTTGAGGTGAATTGGTCGCTGTACCTCAACCGGAAAATCAACTCCCGCTCCTCGGCGAAGAGCGTACTCTGCTGGAAAGACGTCTCGGAAGTGAAAAAGAGGGTAATTTTCAAGGTAATCGTACAACCGGCGAAACTTATTCCGGTCATAGTGAATGCGATAACGGTCCACTATTTCCTTGTAGTAAAATAATGTAAAATAATTTAAAACAAAAAAATGTTTGATTTTTTGAAAAACCATTTCAAGTTTTTTAATTTCAATTTTTGTTTTAATTAAATAAAGTAAGTTTTGAATTAAAATCCAGGTTTTTAACAATGACATAATGTTTTAATTAAGATTTGGAAAAGCAAACTTTGCTTTTTAGTTTACTCAGCAAACATTGTATAATCCTACAATATCTGTTTCTTCTTGCCTTTTATAATTTGATCCAATCAATAACCTTCTTTATAGACAATTAGCCGTTTAACTGTTTTATGGTTCAGATTTTGTTTTTATACTATTCAAATTTGCTTTTTAACTGCTTTTTAATGCATTTTTAGTTTTCACTTAATTTAAAAAAATCATTAACTTTTGGATTAGTAAGTAAAACCCATTTTTTACTACACACTTCAAAAACAATGTTTGCATTTTGTGCACAGTGTTTCAAGGTGAAACTGTGCGCATGATTTTATTTTAACTAAACCATTTATTAATTACTAGTAAAACATTTTAATAATACTGAGCACGTAGACAATGTAAATGGTGATCAGTTGAAGGAGCACTGCATCGGTGATCACCTCAATCGGTCCAATGGAGATGCCCACTTTTGGGCCTGATGTCAAACGTTCATAGAAAAGCATATTTTGCAGTGAAAGCAAGTGCTGATTGAGTCCATTCTTTTGAACATCACTTCCCACAATCAAATTCCTTCTCTGCTGCACCAGAAGCAACCACTGAACAGTGGGCAGTTTTCGTTTGCATTGATGAATAATCGAGTGGCCTCGAGCGATGATTACCAGCGGAATGATAACCAGTATGGCTTCTGTAAAAAGGATCGAGTAGTTGAGGTGGAGGTACTCAAATGAGGTGCCACTGTTTGAGGTCAACACCAGTCGACAGAGCATGTACGCGTTGTTCGGCACGTGAATTACCTCAGATCCAAAAGTCAATGAAGCACAAAAGTCGGCATTAGCCTTGGCAATGACCACTGAAATGTAGGTGTGGTCGGCAATAAAGTGCCGAAGTGTGTTTGCCAGATTTTGATGTACTTTGAGGTCTCGACTAGGCAGTGATCGTTGATTTTGCTGAAGAGACTCTTTCACCTTTTGAACTGCTTCATAGAGCTTTCGATTACCGGTGGCGATGTGCTCCGTGAGTGAACCGGCGGCAAAGTAGGCGCAAAGGACGACTATTTCACAAAGTTGTTGCAAACGGATTACGGTGAAGAGAAAGTAAAGACAGTCAGCGGCAATGATAAGTCGGTATAGTGGAGGGAAAAGGTAAAGGTAGCGACTGGTGAAGATGGAGATGATGATGAGGTAGGTGGTGGCTACAAGTTTAATAATGATAAAGATAAGATGATTAAACTAACCAACAAAATAAATTATACTAACAGAACATGATAATGCTGTAAAAATGAAAGGTGTCACTGAGAATGACCAGCTTGGCCAGCTTTATGCGCAGCGCCCCGTCAAAATGGGGAAAATTTGGCAATCGGTTTTCAAAAAACATTCTTGATTCAGGTAGGCACTTTTACGCCAGATGCTGAAATAAGCAAACTTTTTGGCCAAAAAGTGGACAACAAACTGAGGCAACAACTGTTTTGCTGGCATTTGTTTCAGCACTTTTCCGTATTCATTTTGAAAGATTAGGGCCTTTTCTGATCTGTTGACTTGACATTCTACAAACAGTTTAGTGTTGACCACTGCCACATCATAAAGGATAGTCCAAGCTGAATTGCTTTCTACGGGTTTAAAGTGAAGAAGCCATTCAAGTCGGGCTCCATCTAAAAAGAGGAGCACAAAAAAGAGGACAAAAAAAGTGTCTGCTCTGTAGTTGAAAGCCACCAAAATGTGGTAAAAGCAGTCAAACTGGCTTATAAGCTGTTGACCCAACGCGGTTGGATTATTTATGTAATAAAGAATTAGACAAAGTCGAAAGATGTAAAAGAAAAAACTCAAAAGATAAAAGTAGTGAAGAAAGCAAAATTTAACCGTATTTTGCTCTTCAATGATCTCCCGCAACTCGGCGTAAAATTGAGATTTTATTTTGATCATCTTGTTTAAATTTTTAATTTTTTATTTAAAACGTTATTGCAAAAATTATTAATGTTGTCAAATTATATAAACTGACAGTTTGAACAGTGACGGTATTTTATGTTTTCAATTAATTTTATTTTGTTTTTTAAACTCACTTTAGTACTTTTGCTTCAATTCTAACAAACCGGTATATTTTAAACTTGGACAAACTGAGAGATCTTTTATTGATTTTTTTATTTTATTTAATACACAATTCAAAAAAAGTAACTGTAAAAACAAATTCATTAAAAATTAAAAAAGAAAAAATAGCAGTTTTTATCATCAACAACTACTCAGGGTTTTATCATTTATTATTTATGTTTTACTTTTTAATATCTCTATTTTGCAACAAATAAATGCTTGCTATTTTAATTCTAGATAAATTGATTTTATGAATACATTTGAAATAAAAGTATAAAAATGTACTTTTTTAAATATAAAGATTGATTAATATAACAAAAAAATGAAAAATTTAGATAACAAGTTTGGTACTTGCTGGTACAAATTGAAAAGTTCATTATTATTTTATATTATTTTAAAAACAGTCACCACCTTGATCGCCAACGTTGATTATTTCAACAATTTTTTATTGTTTCAGCCATTTTTGTTCCAGTTTCCACGCCATCGTCTTCCATTTAGATTATAATTTGAATTTGAATTGGAAAACCCGTAAAAATTAGGAGCATAACCTCCCCAATATCTAAAGCCATAAGTCCGAGCAGCTCGATATCTTTGGCCGGTGACCAAAACAAAAGTTAAAAAAAGAAAAATAAAACATTGGAGAAGGCAAACAAAAAGGATGAGCTTTGCAAAGCTGAAAACTTCATTTTTGCAATTTGCATTTTTACTTTAAATGCTGGAATGTTTTTAATAATGACAAAGTAATTTAAACTTTAAAATGCTTTTTATAATTTTTAACAAATTTTTTGTTTGTTTTAAATGCCATAACAGTTTTGTGCTATGAATAAACTGGGAAGTATATTGTCGGTTTTAAACAAACATTGTTGTATTGATAAACAAAATAAAAAATTTGTTACTTGCTTAATGGATAAATGCAAGGTCAACAGCAATAAGACCGGAAAATATGGTTTTTGCGTAAGTAAAACAGCAAAATTATTTTGTTAAAAGTATATATTTTTTAAGTAATAAAATTTTAATTTAAAAGTGCAGACAAGTGTGGAACTTGTTGGTACAAATTGAGCAATTTTTATTAATATTAAGCATGTCACCACCTTGATCACCAACGTTGATTACTCCAACGACTTTGACTGTTCCAACGATTTCGGTTGCCCCAACGATTTTGAATGTTCCATCTATTACTGTTCCAACTTCCTCTATTTTGGTTTGGACCACCGCCGAGACGGCCTCCACCCCAATAAGTGTTTCCATAAAAACGACTGGCTCTGTATCGTTGACCGGTGACCAAAAAAGAAGGGGAAAATATAACAATTAGTGAAACAACAAAAAGTATTGATGAAATAGACAAAATAAGGATTTTCATTATTGTTTTTTGCAATTTGTTAACAAATATCTGAAATAAAGTTTTAAAATAACAAAATAATTTTTATTTAAATATGTTTTTGAACCGTCGTTTTTTTGCCCAAAATGAAGCAATGCTCATAATAATTATAAAAAAACTAGGATGTGTTGTGTTACAAACGAATAACACGTTATAGTAGAGTTGCACTTAAAAATATTGCGACCTATTGATAAACACACGTCCGTCAAAAGCACGTCAATTGTTTGGTTAAAAAATAATAATTGATAAAAGGCAGGAAATTGTCTAACTAAAAACAGTTTTTGTGTCAAGTTAGCGGTAATAATAAAAAAAACACTAATTGTAAAAGTTAAAACTCACAAATAAATCTTTTTTACTGAAACAAAACAAAAAAACTTTTTTAACTTTAGCCAAACTTAATCACAGCAAAAATCGCAGCAGGTAATGAATGAACAGAAATGGTCCAAAAATTGTCAACAATCCGCCCAGCCACTCCACTAGGGCGCTACTTTTCTGCTCTTGATACAGCCCTTTAGCTTTTGGGTCTCCTTTTGAAACCATCTTTGCTGCCACCATCTTTGAGTTTACCTTCTTTCGGTCCCAAACCCAACCAAACAAAGCAAAAAAGTCAATTACTGCAGTTGACAAGTTAAAAACGTCTGACGGTCCTAGCTCACTGGCCGAGTAGTCCCAGGGAAATGCGTGATGGTAGTTGTGGAAACCTTATTTATAAAAGGACAATTGAACACCACTTTTCTCACTATTTAATCATTCAATTACCTTCTCCCAGAATAACGTGCCTGATAGAGGCCTCCACGGGGGCGATTCCCTTATCATAAGGTCGACTGCCGTACATATGGCACCAGCCTTAGAAATAAAAAACAAAGGTTAAATGTTCATATTTAACTTATCTTACCAATTTCCTAACTTACTATTTACTAGCCAGGTACTGTTGAGTGAGTAGGCGTAGCGCAACGCCAAGCACACCAGAAAAGACCGCCAAAGTGACTCGCCCCAAAAGTAGACGGGAATGACAGTGGGCAGAAAGCCCCAAATGAGCAACACCAGCGGCAGGTAGAAACGCCGCTGAAAGCGGACAATCGGGTCGGCCAGCAGGTCACTCATGTCGACGGTTTTGCCGCGTCGGAACACCTCAGGGTGCTTCTTCACCATCAGCCAGCCCTTAATTTTAGGACAAAACAAAAAAAATTATTTTTTGTTTTTTAACTGAATTTTAAAGGTACAAACCACATGACTGAAGAAAAAACCTCGTTTTGAGTTGTGCGGATCGGCGTCCGTTTCTGAAAACTTGTGATGAGCTCGATGATCTCGCGCCCATTCGTAAATGTCATTTTGCAGCGACAGAGTCTGGCAAAAGGCAAGAAACAAACGGACGCCAAAGTTGGCTTTGAATGATCGGTGAGACCTGAAAAATGAAAGCATTAAAACTGATTTTTGAAAAGAGGAAAAGATTACCATAAACGGTGAACGCCTGTAAACAAAAACAAAAAATAAATTTAAAAAATGAATCATAAAATAAACTTTTTTACAAGTGTACCAACTTGCACGCCCATACTGGTGAAAAGCATGAGGACAATGGTGAAGAGAATTGTGGCCGTGCTGACACGCCCGAGCTGAGTCAGTCCGTAAAGGGCAAATGCGTGAAGGACAATCAGTCGGGCAACGCTTTTCCAGGCAATTTGTATCTTGTAAGTAGATTGCGGGTTATCAGATGGATTTTTATCTTTACTGGCCACTTTTCTTTGGCTGTTCTTTTGCGCTGGCTCACTTTTCAGTTGTTCTTGTTCATGCTCGTAAAGCGCATAAACAATCTCTTCTTGAGCAATCATTTTTAGGTTTTAAAAATACTGTTGCTAAAAGGGTTATTTCAACAATGCCAATTTGTTTTATATAAGGTGGCAAGCAAAACCAAGTAATAAATCAACAAAATTTTTCCTTTAACCTATTTTTTCTGTCTAGTATATAACCGCTACTCACAAGTTGCAGTTTCCATTTTATTTTTGTATAAAAGGGGTAAAACATGCAATTAAATAATAATCCTACTAAAAGTTTTTGTTAAAATTTGGCTGTGAGTGCAAGAGACTTTTACTTTACAATGTAACCAGATGATTTTTTGTTTTTCACAAACAAGGAAGTTATTTTAATTCCAGTTCAAACAGGTTAAAAAAACCAGTTTAAATCCTAAAAACTAAACTATTTTATTTAAAACATCAGTTCACTTATCCAGTTTTCAAGCTCTCTTTTCTGGTCAATCTTTCTCGTCTACTATCAATCAGAATCCAAATCCTCACAAAAGAGAAGATAATGAAACTGACCACTGTGAAGACAAAAATTGCCTCTAGTAGGACGATTGGATGGGCTTTAAAAGTTGACCCCAACAGCAGTGGAATGACCAGACAGGCGGTTCCAGCACAGAAGGCGTACAACGTACAAACGCGAGCTGTGAGCCCAAGAAAGTGCTCCGTGAAACCAAACAGTCCCGGCCAAATGGCGCTGAAACCAAAGCCTAAAACGACGTTCCCAGCGTAGATGGCATTCAGGTTGTGCTGCGTCAGGTAGAGAAAGGCAATGCTGCCGAGGAGGATCACGTAGTGATAAGCGAGGATAAGATCCGGTTTCAGTTTTAGCGAGATGAAGGCTGTCAGCAGACGACCTAACGTGAAGGTGGTGCACATGATCGACTGGACGCGTGCTGATAAGGGCGCCGAGAGGTGGATCGGCAGGTACTGGTACATGCTGATGCTGAAGGCGACGTAGCCAAACTCACAGGCGACGTAGGTGGCCACGCAGATGCCCAGCAGAGCGAGTTTAGTCTTCCGAAAGCTTATCACTTTTACTTTATCAGAGGTTGCTTCATCTTTATTTTTGAGTACTACTTCCTTGTCCTCTTTTTCCTCAACAACAGTCTCCGGTTTGCGGTACCTCGCCGCAAAGAACATGATTAAAAAGAGGATGGGAACTGGGGGAAAAAACTTGTTAAATTGTTTAATTAGTTTTTACAACATTTTATTAACTTACAAAGCACCTGAAAGGCGGCATTAATCGAGAAAGGAATGGTCAGAGAGTGAATTCTCATCTCCGGCGTTATCGTCTTATTTCCATCTTCTGTCACATTGTGCCGACCATAAACAAAGGGAGCGCAAAGAAGGGGCGCCACTATCGATCCTAAGCCGTAGAAAAACTGAAGACCCTGCAACAGGGCCGGGCTGCCTGATGACCAAATTTCGACGATCCAACTTATTAAAAAAATAATGTAATTTTTTAAATTTTTTTTTGAAAATTTCTTTCAACTTACATACTGGTTGAACTGTCCCAGGCTCCGGTGGCCACTGTCATGGCGCTGGTAGCAGCAAAAGCGAGCCACAATTTTCCGTAGTGAGGCATCAGTGTGATGCAAACCGTCCACTGGAACATGCCCCAAATGAGCACTGCCTGTCGATTGACCTTGGTGTAGAGGAAGGAACCAAAAGAGCCGACGAGGTAGCCGGCCCCAGCCGCCGCTTGAATGTAGGACATAGTATCAATATCTGTATGGTAAATGAACGCGAGGTCGACCAGGACGGCCCCGATCATGTTTCCGCTGATGCCCTAGAATTTGAATGAAAAGAAGGTCAAAGGTAAAGGTTTATTTTTTGTATTTTATTCTTTACTTACATAAGCAAAGTTGTTCAGGTACAGTAGAACGGTGTAGATAAGGTTGGACTTTTTTACTGTAGCTGCATAGGAAAGCAAACTTTTTGGTTGGTTTGTCATGTCTGTTTTTAACTTATTATGAAACTTTGTTGAAAATTGAGTTTTTACTATTAAATGCACAATTGAAAAATAATTTTAAGTTTTAAACAATTTTCACGTTAAAACTTTTTTAACACCCATTTTTATTTAAACGCAAAATTCCAGCAAAACATTTGATATCTTTAAATTGTAGTCAATCAGATTATAGGCACCACATTGCAGCTCACATGCCGCTAGATATTTACGCAACGCCCTCGTTTACATGATATACAAAAAATTTGATTAAAATAAAGTGATAAATTAAACATGATCAATTAAAATCACAACCGGCACATCTAATCTCATCATTGATTGCTTACATTTGGTCAGTTTACAACAACCAACATTTGTTACCATACACACGCAACACTTTTTACTCAAAATCAAATAAGGTCAATGTTTTTTTGTAGTTGCAATTTTTTAAGTTTATTAAATTATTTTAATTTTAGCTACTACTAATATCACTTAGTTTGTTATCACTCAAACAGTAAATCTCCTTTAGAATGGGCTCCACTGCCTGCAGATTAGTTTTCCGTATCACAACATTGGCTGCTGTGCTCTTGAAAGCGGTGATTTTCGAAACTAGCTCCAGCAGGCGGTCGTATCGTTGCTGATGCTGTGCAGAGTCAAAATTATCATTATCAACAGTACCTAAATACTTCCAAAGAAGGTGACAGTAGGCGGCGTACTGATACCGAACTACCTCAATGTGCATCAGTATACTTCCTCTGTCTTCATCAAGTGTTTCATCAGTATCACAGTGTTTGAAAAGAAGCAAAATGGCGAGAAGGTCTCTTAAGACGATGTCCCCTTTGATGGTTTTTTTCACCTCTCCGGCTAGCCATTGGTGGTAACTGAGCATCATGTTCACTTGCTGATCACTATCATCATCACTATTTCTTTTTCCATAAAGAAGCTTCAGTGGAACTAGCACAAAAACTGTCTTTTTGTTTTCGGTTGTTTTATCTGACTGATGACAATGAATAAACGATAAAAATGTAAAATAAAAACATTAAAAATTTACCTCAATTTTTAGTGCAAACGCATCTTTTTTTGAGTTGTAGTAGTAAGCAGATCGCAAGAGAAAAATGGCCGGGAATGCCCGTTTGAACAACGTCACCTGATCAGTTAGCGGAAGTGCAGCAAAACCAAAGGTGCTTTTAGCAAGTTGGGCGACGCATTCAAGCAGGTGAAGTTGACTGGTAAACACTATTGTCAGATCGGTTTCAAAATTTAAGGAGATATGTTGAGGTTGAAGCTGATGTTGGTCACCAAAAAGTAGGTGCAACCGTCGAATCACTGACAAACAATGCGTTTCGTAGTTGTTGTTGTTGTTGTGGTGCACTTTGAAAGTGCTAAAATTGTCCTCCTCTTCCTCACATTTTTCCTCCGTTTCCTTCACTTCATCACAATTTTGAATTGACCTAAACAACAACTCAATGTGTGCTGAAAGAAGATCACAAGTAAAAGAAAAATTTTCATCACTGGACGTCGTTTCTTCAGTGAAGTAATTTGCGCAGCTTAAAGATCTTGGTCTGCCTCGTTTTGAATGCCTCTATTGATTTTGTAAAAAATGTTGTAAAAAATAGTTTAATTAAAAAATGTATTAACTTTTATATGATCATACAATTTTCATGCCAATTTCAAAGCATTTCCTATAAAAAAAATTAAAATTAAAATACTGTCAGTATGAGTTTACAAACCTAAGTCTGCACTTTGAACAGTGCTTCCTTGTTTCAACGTCAATCTGACAGGTTTCAGTGCGCCAAATACATTGGAGCGTCTGTGTGAAAATTCATGCAATAATATTAGAAAAATGCTGGTTAGTAACTAAAGTTGTAAATTTTAAAAACAAAGTTTAAAACAAATAAAAACTATTTATTAAAAAGTACACAAGCACACAAACACCTTTTCCTTGGAGGCATTTCGACGGAAGAAAATTTTACCTGTACAATAAAAAATTTTGTTACTTGGATTTATATTTGCTAGTTGTAATATAAACGTACAGCTTTCACAACAAAGGCCGGCAAAATTAAAACTGAACCCTTGGTCTCCACACACTTTGCACCATTTTCGAAAACGATCATTGCAATTGCTCATAATTTTTTTTGTTTATTTAAATAAATTAATTTAAATAAACAAAAATCAAACAAAAATTATTTTAACTGATAAAAAAAATTATAAAAACAGACAACTATTTCGCTACAGTTGCAAAAAAAGCTTAACTACCACTTTTGCTGTTGCTGATGTTCTGATAAAAATGATTCTCTTTACATCTTAGAGAAACTGTGCCTTTTCTGTTTTTACTGGACAGTGTTAAACTGGTTCTCAAAGACAAATTAAATCTTTAGCTTCAACAACAAGAAAATTAATCTGAAAGAAAGAAAAAGAATGAACCGGCCAAGAGTGATTCATTCAATGTCATTATCATCAAGTGAGCAACAGCAGCAACAGAATCAGCAACAGAGCAGCCAAAATTACAATTTCATTAATTCATTCAGTTGTTAAATTGAAAAAATATCTGAAAAACTATATTCTTTTAATTTAGCTGTTATGCGTTGCAGGGGATGTTGAAGTAAAAATTACTGTTGCTCCCCTTTTATCTTCCAAAAAATGTCAATTTTATTGTAATGAAGTAATTGATCAATTTAGAGTCGTGGCTGATGGGATTATTAGTGCAGCCACTTTTTTGATCGATAAATAAATTTGATATCAAAAGGCTTGTTTAAGCAATGTTTAAACAAATTAACTTTTCTCTCTGTATTACTCTCTATCACCTAGACTAGACTAACCTTTATAGCAAAAATTAATTTTATCTTTCAGTTTTTTAGCAGAGTGTTCACTGCACAGCACAAAAAGAATTTGCCTGAAGGGGGAAAGGTAATTTTAGACAACACTTTACTAGCAGTGCACAAAACTAAACTGAGCCAATGAAGAAGGAAAAGTTCATCCGTAATGACAGTGTTTGCACTAAAGGTGCTCTATACTGCAGCTTAATCCTACGATCATGCTAATTATTGAAAGTGGGCGAGCTGAAAAACAGGAAAAAGTAGTGGAAGGGTTGATGATGATGATGATGTTGTTGTGACTGTGAGGGGTCGTGTTACCAATACCATACTTTAATTTTTGTTTTGTTTTATGTTTAGGTGCGCTTACAAATTGCCACTGCTCAATGTGCTGCCTAATGTTGGTCAATTATTTGCTAATTATCAGTATAATTTATTCTCTTGTTTTTGACTTTTGTGTTTGTCTTTTTGATTTTTTTCTTTAAATTAGTTTTTTAGTTTAATAACCAATTTTCTAATTTTGTACTGTTGGTTTAGTTTTTAGACAAATGAAACTATTATTTAAGTACAAATAAAAACTGTGCGAGCAATGATGATGAATTGCAACATTTAGAATGCAATCAATGCGATCAAATTTTAATGCAAAACAAAAAATAAAGTTGATTGAAAATCATATGTTAATTTTTTTATTTTGAAAAAATGTATATGGCTAAAGTTTTTATTTATTTCAATAATCTGCCGTCAAATACACAAATTAAACCCTCAAGCACTGTTCAAATAATTGTTTATCTTTTTGATGTTATTAGCAATCTAATTACTTTTCAAGTTTTTAGCATTTTTGTAAAAAGTTTTTGTCATTATTATTACATGATGATTAATGGTTTTATAACCTGTTAATGATTAATAGTATTAATAATACCTACAACCTGTGTCAAAAACGGTAGCAAATCCCTACAACCCCTAAAATCCAACAGTTTCTCCCTCTCTCCGCACTCACTCTTTTGACTCTAGAAAAAAAGCTATTGATGCTATTGAAATACGGTTTTCACCAGTAGATCAAACTAAATGGCATCTTTCTAATGATACTAAATTCAAGTTGATCAGATAACCGGGGGTATTTAATATGGCAGATTATCTGTTTGTAGTCATTTGCATTTTTGGCTGTATAAAAAAAGTTACTGAATCTAGAAAGATGGGGTTTTGACTGTAGTAATTAGAAAAATAGCCGCCACAAAATGGCTATTACAGAATTTTAATAAAGTAACCGGAAGTGCCTTATCTGATTATAGTCACTTTTTAGATAAGCCATATTAAATACTAAATGAACTCTGATAACATTTTTGAGCACACCATTAGATTCCCCTACTTTTAAATAGTCTGTGTCTATGTTGGCTTCTTTCTAAACCTTATGGTTGACCAGAAAACCCGAAAAGTTTGAAACGTTCTCTTTTGAGTTTTCTGTCTTTTGGTTTGTTTTGACTGCAATGCGCATGCTCGTCCTGCTGCCGCTGCAGCCACAGCGCTCGCGCCAGTCTGTGAGCGCTCGCTTATCGCGTGTCACTGTCGCAGCTGCCACTGCAGCCCTGGGCTGCCGGGAGAGCACTGTGATGCGGGGGAGCACAGCCTATGGCGGCGAGGTCTGACGTCACTTGGGCAATGTTCAACGCCCGCCGCCTCGGACCTTGCGCGCGCTCGCAAGGTCCGAGGCGGCGGGCGTTGCACATTGCCCAAGTGACGTCAGGGTGAGCCGCTGACCTAGACATAAATGTAAGGTAGCGGTGCACGGCACAAGGCGGCGAGGTCTGGCTTCACTTGGGCGACTGCCAACGCCTGCCGCCTCGGGCCTTGCGAGCGGAGCGAGCAAGGTCCAAGGCGGCGGGCGTTGGCGGTCGCCCAAGTGAAGCCAGGGTGAGCCGCCGGTAAAGTTACAGAATAAGTTTAGCAGTGCACGGCACAAAGCGGCGAAGCCTGGCTTCACTTGACTTACCAAGAACGTCCGCCGCCAAGGGTCTCGCGAGCGGAGCGAGCGAGGCCCGAGGCGGCGGACGTTCTTGGTAAGTCAAGTGAAGCTAGGGTGAGCCGCTGTAACATAGATTAAAATCAATCAGTCTGATTGGCCACAAAAATGTCAAAGCAGCTAATCAAAAAAACTTAGTAAAATTAAAATTTTCAACAACTTTTAAAATCAAAATTAAAAGTTGCAAGAACTTTGAAAAATATGAGATATTTGAAAAAACGGTGCTTCAAGCGCCGTTTTTTCAAATCTCATATTTTCAAAGTTTAATTTACTTTAAAAAGAATATTGAAGAAAACAACAAATTCTAATTTTAAAATGTTTTACTTTTTTGTTTGCTAGCAGAGCAAGATGTAATGTGAAACATAACTTGTAAGATATTAAATTATAAAATTTTAAAAATGTTTTAAATACATTTTTATTTTATTAAAATTTTTTGTCACATTAATTTTTTTTAAGTGTTTGCAAGTATGTGTTTGCTCAGTTGTCATTTTTGTTTTGGTTATTGCCGCCTCTGTTGAACGGGTTACGAAAGTTGCCCATTCCTGAAAGAGCTGCAGGAGTGGGTATATTATCCAATGATGGGGGTGATGGAAAGTTTAGGGCAGGAGGTGTAGGAAAACTATCAAGTGATGGGAGTGACGGAAAGTTCATTGCAGGAGGAGTAGGCAGATTGTCAAGCGATGGAGGTGAGGGAAAGTTCAATGGAGGAGGAGTGGGCAAATTGTCAAGTGAAGGAGGTGACGGAAAGTTTATTGCAGGTGGAGTGGGCAAATCACCAAATGATGGAGGTGATGGGAAGTTTGGCATTCCTGGCATGCCGGAAAAGCCAAATCCGTTTCCATTTCCATTGCCATTTTGAGAGTCAGACTGAGCTTGAGTGGTAACAAACGCCAAAGCAGCAATGAAAAAAACTGAACAAATGAACTTTTTCATGATCGTTCTAAAAACAATTGTTTTTGATGGTGGTTTTTAAACTAATATAAACTGTCTCATTCAGTTCGCTTTTATACAAAAATTTTAACTAAAGGTACATTTTTGGAACAATATCTGAGTAGTATTAGCTTTCTCAATGTTATTCGACAACAACAGCAGAAGTTCAGCAAGTGCAACATCTGTTTAGTGCAACATGTGTTTTTGGCTAAAGTCTACTAGAACCTAAACATAACTGTTGTTGTTTACTTTCAGTACAGTTTATCAGCAAATCTCTGTTTAGCGTCATCATTGTTCTGTGCTCAAACGTACTTATGAAGTTTTTGCGTTTACAAAATTTTGTTTTTTAATTTTATGTTGAAAGAGAAAAGTAAAAACGCCGCGTAGATTAGAAAGCCCTAATTCAAACAGGAAAACCTTGTAAATTGTTACAAATTATTTCTATTTTTAGTTTACCTCAGTCACACTGTGATAGGTGACCACGCCGAGGGGGCCGGCCGTGCAGCCAATCTTGGGCCCTCGAAGCAGTCGCCCAAAAAGGTCATCCACTTTGAGTTTGCACAGTAGCAGAGCACACTTGCGTGATCCTTTCTTCATTTGCCCTTGAACATCAAAAAGTATCCTCTTAATCATCGAATGGTGCAACGCCCATGGAAAAGTCGCCAAAGGAAAAAATATGATGAGCGTGGCCATTGTCTGGCCGCTAAAAATTAGTCCAAAGGTGAGCCGCTCAACGGGTGTCAACTGGTCCAAAAGCAACCTTGTACAGAGGTACACATTGGGCAGGCTGTTGGTGAAGAGGAAAAGCGCCGTCTCAGAGCTCCACAGCTCCTGATTTCCTTTCAGCAAATCAACTGAAAGGCGGTGGTGTTCACCTAAAAAGTGCCACACTTCACGTTCAAGCCAAACTGAGCTTGTAACTTTTTGGAAACTTTCTGAAAAGCGCCGTACAGAGTACCGCACTTTGTACACTAACATTAGTGCCATTGAAAACGAAAAGTAGACAAAAAGAGTGCCCATCTGAACCAGTGTCATAAATTGGTAGGCGACCATGGTAAAATCAACGAAAACCCAAAGTAGATTGAAAAAAGCATTGTCAGAAATTAAAAAATTCCAGTTTTTAATGATTAAATTTATTTCTACAATGACAATAGAGGCCAGTACTGTTAGCTGCCAGGCGACCATGCTCAGGTCAATTACCTGCAGTGACCAGTACAGAGCTCGACGGAGGGAAAAAGGAATGGCGCCATAGGAAGCGTTTAAAGTAGTTTCTCCTCTCTTTAATTTAACTAGATTAAAATTGCCCATTTGAATGTAGAAAAACGCAGTTGAAATTGCTTTTAGCTTGAAAGAAATGAACGCGGAAATTAGAGTTGAAAAGTGGTTACATTTTTTATGATGATGTTGCAAACTTAATTTTTTAAAGTAGTATCGCTCTTTGCTTTTTTTAATTTCTACTTTTGACCGACGACACTGAGTGAACTGGTCAGCATTTTGCACTACGTAGTAAAAGAACTTGTCTAAAGCAATATTTCCGGGCGCTCCGGCTTGGTAGAGACGTTTTAGAGAAAGGTAATTGAAAACTACTAAAAAAACGCCTTGCAGGGCAAGAAGGACATCATAAAGAGAAGGTGAAGCGGATTTTGTCTGTCGGTAGATGACAATTATGTAGTCATGTGTAGCCAAATGCTCAACAACGGTTTTAAAACATTGATCTTGAGGCGGCAGCAAAGGCGCCGTCATTTCCACTGTCCACATCACTGTTCGAACTAGACTGTATATGAAACAAAATGTTTCTAAACGGAATCTAGTTTTTAATCGATGAGATCCGTGTTCCACCTTGTACTCTTTGGTACTGGCGTAGATGAGATGAAATAGTTTGCTAAAATTTAACAAATCAAACATTTTTTAAAAACAATTTTTTGTTCAACTTTTGTGTTTTTTAACTTTTTTATATTCGAATAAAACAAAAGAAGTTTGTTTGTTTAAAAACGTTGTACAATTTTATTTGTTTTACAAAAGGGACTTTTTATTACTTGTTAGTTTGTTTCAAAATTAGAACTAAATCGATGACAAAAACAATAATTAGTAGTAACATTAAAGTATTGCTAAGCAACTTAATTATAATCAAGAACAGTTTAATTATGTGTTTTACAGTGTTTCTAAAGTTTAAAAGTTTAAAAATTGAACTGTGTTACTTGTCATAAAAAAACTTAATTACATACTTTATAATTAAGAGTTTGTAGTCGCTGGGGCCCCAGCTTCTACAAATGCTTTCTCTCTTTTTGTCTGTACATCTGGCCTCTCCTTTCCTTTTCTTTCATCATCACTTTTAGAGAAACAAGCACCGAGCTCAATGTAACTCGTGCACTACAAACTTTTGATAACTGTTTTTATTAGTTTAAAAACTAATTAAAAACATTTTAATTTTAACCCAATTAGATCAATGGTAAAACAGTCACTCAATTTATGAAGTTGCTAGCAGATTTAAAAAAACTAAAAAATTGCGACACAGTTTAAACACAATTTTGATGAACAGACAAAACAAATAAAAATATTTACAACAATTGCTTAGAAACACTCAAACTTATTTTCAAGTGTAAAAATAGGCGCCTTTTTTTCGCTGAAACCCGTCAAAACTGCACCGACGGCTAAAAAACGCAGCCAATTAGTTTGATAAATGAGCCAAGGCAATAAATCTACTTCAGAAGGAAGGAAATTCGTGTACCACTCTAAAACTTTCGTTTACCAGGAGTACTATTGTGGCAGTCGCTGTTGTTAACAGACTATTTGTTAATTTCTTTCATTGCATTAGAATTTTATTTGCCCTCCCCTATTACAATATACTTATTTATTTTAACAATAGTAGCGGCCCATAGGCCGCTAGCGACGTGGCTTTGAGAAGTTCGAAGTTACGTCGCCTGTTTGTGTATATAAGCAGCTACTCTTTGCCATTAAAGTCAGTCTGGACTACGTATGCTTGTGTTCACTCTCACTCAGCGCTTCTGGTGGCAACGGTGAGATGGACTCAGGCCTCTGCGTTTCGATGCGAGCAGCCCAAGGCCCAGCCAGCCTGAAGACCAAGTCGACGGAGTGGACGCTGGCCCCGCGTCGTGGTGCGCAAGTCGTACGCTGGTCCTCGGCCGAAGTGCAGGACATGAAGTGGGCGATGGTCGACGACGTCGGATGGCTGACTGGACCTCATAAGATGCGTCGAAGACTGGCAGGGAAGAGTAGCGGCCCATAGGCCGCTAGCGACGTGGCTTTGAGAAGTTCGAAGTTACGTCGCCTGTTTGTGTATATAAGCAGCTACTCTTTGCCATTAAAGTCAGTCTGGACTACGTATGCTTGTGTTCACTCTCACTCAGCGCTTCTCAATAGTTTTAAAAAATCATGGATTTTGTCCTCCGACAGCCCTTTCCTTACAAATCAATGGATTTTATGCACCGTTACTTTCAGATTTACTACAACTTTAGCTGGCGGCAAAAGTGGCGCCTTTTTCAGCCACTATATGCAATTTTAGCTACCAAAATGGCCCATTATTTGTTCTTGTCTGTTTATGAGCCGCCCACAACGACTTGGAAATTTTTAGCTTGCGACCTGATCCGCCTGGTAAATCTTCCACCGGAAACAAATCTAGTCATTGTGGGGAGTTTGCTCATTGCCGGCTACTACTTTTACCTAAATTACTTTGACGAGTCGCACATTACAGTGAAATTTCTCGCAGAGTTGCTTGATGGGCAAAAATCAATGTTTCTCATTTCGAACTACCGCCTAAACGGAAAGCTAGTCTTCTCTTACATCCGTCGCTACTGCTATTTTGTCCTTAATGCGTTGCAAATTTTCATTTTTGCTATTGGTACTTATTTTTTGCTTAACAAATATTTGTACTCACTTTTTTATTTCATTTAATTTCTATCAATTAGATTTCCTTGTCCTTATGTCGCAGTACTACGGAGTTCATGTGGTGCTTCAATTGCCGCTTTCTCTTACATTAATTGCACTTACACTGCTGATTGCCGAACTAAACGTTGCCACCTTCTACCTAGCATTGTACGTCTTCTCTTTCTCGCACATGCTTCTAGGTAAGGGAATGATACCTTTTTTGACAAGAAGGGAGGTCACTAAAATAAAGTGTTTGCCGGTAAACTTAAAACTGATTTTACTTCCAGGAACGCTTGCCTTCACCCTTTTGGAGGCATTTCGTCTGCTGATGAAACAGTTGGCCGGGCTGTTGGTGGTGGCGGCCAGCGAAAACAAAAACAAGTCTTCACCGAAAGTACAAAACAGTTGTGCAAGAGCCAACTTTCGGCAGCAGTACACGCGAGTGGTCATTCTGGTGAGCAAGGCAAACAAGTACGTCGCCCGCGCCTTCATGCCACTGCTCGCCGTCAACTGTCCCTCCAATGCTCTGCTCACCATCACCCTCCTCACCTCCCAGGCGGGTCGACTTGACTTGGTGGTTCAGCTGCTCACCATTATGGTCCTCTTTGAGCAGTTCCTTTGCATCTTTCTGGTGCACTCGCTGCTGGCTAATCTCAATGATCGGCTGAAAAGCATTGCAAAGAAGTTTATTCCGCTTATGTACAGCCAAAAGGGAAAAGGTAATCGAAAAACACGACTGCTCAACTACCTCTTTCTGAGCAAGTTTCACACCAGCAAGGCCTACGGTTTTACGTACTACAAGTTTGGGAGAATCTCGAGTTTTAACTTTGTCAAGGCTAGTTGGTTGTTAAAATGATTTCTAAAAATGTTTTAACAAATTTTATTTTGATTGCAGTATCTTCTGCTCTATTCAGAGTTGCTGATGTTTGTCTACAAAGCTGGTTTTTAAAACAAATTTTGCTCAAACGTAAGGCAAGAGCTAAAAACTTACCTTACAAAAACCGTTGTGTTATCTGTTGAAGATCTCTGAAAGCACATCGGAAGACACGGCCGAGGGATCCTCGATCGAGTCAAAAATCTCTCGCACGTAATGGTACCGAGAAAAGTCATCGAGCAGCTCCATCAGCGAAGCGTACTTTTTAGCTGCCAGTGCGGCGTTTCCGTTAAATTTTACCTCAAGGTAACGACGAAGGAGATGACAGTAGAGAAAGTACTGCTTGCGAACAAACTCCAAACAGGAAATGACTGAAGTAGAAGAACTTGATGGTGCTGAAGATGCATTTTCAGAAAAAGAAGCTGTTGTTGAGGAAGAAGAAGAGGAATTTCGAAACAAAAACTGAATCATAATCTGAAGCAAAATTAAATTAAAAGTTAGCCTTTGAATAACTAAAACAAGCCACTAAATACCAAATCACGAATCGTAGGGTCTCCCTCCATTGCTTCGTGCAGACAGCTTTTGTACTTCCGGTGAATTGCCGTCACGTGATACTGCCGACAATCGTTGATAAGGCCAATGCGCATTAAGACGGCCTTCGTTCCAGCCTCATTCTACAATAAAAAAACAGTTGAAAAAACAGCAACTTTTCAGTTAACTTTACCTCCATCACCGGATAGCTGTCCGTCTCGACGTTGTAGATAAAGGAGAAGCGAATGGCGAGCAACTCAAAGTAAAAAGGTTTAACCAGCAGTAGTTGATCAGCCCTTTTTAAAGCCTTAAAGGCCTCCACTCGATTGCAGTAGCCGACGATGCGGCGGACGTAATGGGAGTAGGCGTTGAAGGCCTCCACCAAACTGCCAATTTGGCCCACCACAGGCAGCTGGCTCTCGTCGACGAAGCAGGAAGAGGAGGCGGCGGTGGCTTCCGCTAAGATGCGGGACTCACTCAAAGAGAGGGCAGCGGAGGAAGGTATGTGATAGAGAAAGGTGGTTTTTGTTCTTTTCTTCTTTGGAATTCTACTCGTTTTAGACCTTCTACGGGAGTTTAGTTGAGCTTCCTCTGAGGAGGTGGTTTTGTCACTGGTCTCCAACTCTTTTTCTTCCCCCCTCTCCTCGAGCTGATGACAGCGGCGGCTGATCTCCTCGTGAAGAAGGTTGTTTACGGTAGAGAGGTAGAGGGTTTTCCTGCTTTTGGTTAAAGTATTGTCATTTTCCACCCTCATTGCATCATCGTCTTTGTTTGGATCACTGGTAGATGGTGGACTTCTTTGTATCCTTTGTTGATCATCATCTTCATCATTTTGAGTCTGAAGTTGCTGTTGAGACAATTGTGCCAAAGGTTTCTGAAGGTTCTCTGTGGTCATTCCCACTGCAAATGTGGTGTAAAAAGGTTAAAAATGACCTTTTTTGTGTACATTAAAAGTCAAAATGGTCTGTACCTGAATAACATTTTAAAATGCGACACTTGGGACATGACTTGCGTGTAGCTCGGCAGTTTATTGGACAGCAGCCTTCAGTGGAGAGGAGGCACTTTAGAACCTGAGGATTCCGTAAAGGTAGAAAATGGGATTATTTAATTAAAAACAATTTGTGGCTATTTGTTATTTACCTCTTTTTTGAAGGCATTTCTCTTGAAGAACATCTTGCAGGGACTGCAGGTGATTGCATTGAAGTGAAAACTCTGAGCTCGATCACCACAGACGCGGCAAATTTTGATGTTGTTGTTGACATTTGATATGGATGATGATGTAGATGATGATATTGCTGTTGTCGTTGTTATTATAGTCTCCAACAATTCTTTTGAATCCATCTTTAATGCCCAGTGCTCAGCGAAATAGTTAGTGTATTAGTATCAATATTTTTTTGTGTAAGAAAACGCTTTGCTGTTTTTGGAACCTAAACTTTCACATTTACTTTTGATTGCAAAATATGTGCCTTTTTGGCTTGCATGTTTTACTTGCCACTCACGCCAGCAGCCGCCATCACAACAACCAAACATTAGAGTGCATTAGGGAACGCAAAGAGAAAAGAAAAGATAAGATAACGTAGAAAAAGGCTTATCAATGCAATCAACACTGTTTCAATGCCGTTGCCGTTGTTGCTGTGGCTTTGTTTTGAAAAGCAATCACTCTTCAATCATTACCACTTTCTCTCTCATCTTTTTTTGGCAAAGCATCAAAAAGTTGCCAAACTGTGCGCAATGTCTTTTTCATAACTTTTATTGAGTTGCCATGAGGGATACAGTTAGTACGACTAATAGTGATACATTTCAGTGATGGTTTCGTTTTTAATCAAAAGATTGATTGAAACAAAATAAATTGTCTGCAACTACTACTACTACTACTACTACTGCTGGAAACTACAAAGGTATGTTCTTCAACTGGGCTATTACAAGCCGACAAAACTGATGATGATCACTTTACTGTTTTTTCTTAACCAAAATCTTTTACTTCTTAAAACTTTTTAAACCCTTCCAGCCTCTTCATCGCTGTCATCCTTCTCCGGCAGACTGCCATTTCTTCCCAGACTGTTGCTGCTCAACCCTGAAATGACCGTCACCTGGGACTTGCTGCGCTGCTTTTCACGTCTGCTCTGCATTGCTGCAGTTGGTGCTGCTGTTGCAGTTGCTGAAGACTCAGTCACTTCTTCTCCTTTATTTCCACTATTTACTCCTATTTCCGGTTGATTTTGTCTAGTGGCAGTTGCTCGGGGCACCTTAACAAAGGTGCTTCTCATCCAGGCGCAGCGGTTCGGCTTTTTAGGGGGTTGTGGCTCGGGATAACCGGAAGTTCCGTTACCTGTCCCATTGTGACCGCTATGATTGTTATGATCAATCGTCGACTGAGGCCTTGAAGAGATGGAATTTCGAACCGAAGAGCTACCATGCTTCTCTAGATCAGCAAAGGCTGGATTTGATTTAAGTGTCAAGGGTGAGAGAGGACCATTGCCATCGGCAGTAGCAGCAGCAGAAGCTTCAGAAGATCTTTTTCCATTTCCCCCGCCTTCAATCAACTTTGCCTCATCATACTCCTCTCCCTCCTCATCAATCAGCAGATAGAGGAAGATGCCCACCAAAATGACCAAAAAGTGCAGCACATGAGTGGCAATCAGTATCTGCCCTGACTGGTAGTCGATGTGGTCGATCTGGTGGTAGAAGTCGCTGATGCGGTACTGCTCAATGAACCAGATGATGGTCAGCAGGGCCAGGGTGGCGCAAAAGAGGCGTCGGGCGCGAGTGAAGAGGCTGACCAAAGCTCCCAGGGCTATCGCCTCCTCGAGAAGGGTATTGAAAACGGTCAGGCCGTACAGTCGAGAAAGGGAAGATCGGCTGGCGGTAGTGATGATCGCCGCACTGGCCAGCGATCCGGGAAGGCGTCGGGCGTCTTCCGGTTTGAGTCGGGTGGTGCCGTGATTGGTTCGAAGGGAGAGCTCCTGCAGCTGGCGACCCGATTCGACGCTGATCACGATCCAGAGGGTCATGAGGACCACCAGGAGAAGAGTGTACAGCGACTTGAAGGCCTTGTCGGTGAGGTAGCAGAGGAGGTTGTTGGATGGGAGACAGGCCATTATTATGAAAAGAAAAATTGGTAGTTTAAGTTATTTGATGATGATGATGATGGTTGTAAACACTGATAGTTAAAATTAACGGAATGGTTGTGAAAAAGGTAAGTAAACTTAGTGATTGATGTTTGTGAAAAGTTAAACGGTTGACAACAAAATTTGAGGCAAATGAGAAAAGTGTTTTGCTTTTAATAGTCTAAGGTAGTAGCAGGCAGGTGTAGTATTGATTTGCAAACCAGGAACAGATTTGCTGCAGAAACGGAATTATTATTCATTGTGGCGTAAAGTAGACACAAATTGAGACAAGACATTGAACTGGCGGCAGCTGCAAAAGGAATTGAACTATGAATGGAAACAGTTCCGTGTTTTTTACAAAAAGAGAACTGATTCAATAAAAATAGAAAGCCGAAGAGGAATCAAAGACAAATGTCGGCAGTTTAGAAGCAGTTTGCTTTGCTTCCTGGCGAGCAAATGAACCAAAAGTTGTCTGGCCTAAGTGAGATGACTTCCTTCTTTGTTTTTTTCTGGCTAATCAGTACAAAGTAGGCAGCTGCCAAAAAATCATATTTATTCAGAGTTTGATGAGAGAACGCACACACTCACACAACAAAAAGAAATGTTTGATCGATTGATTCCTGCAGACGGAATATGCAGGCACTAGATGTGCACAAACTAGTGAGAGAAAAAGAAATGGACAAAAGGCAAAAACAATCAAAAAAATTTCCACTGTTGTTCCTGAAACGGTCCGTCCATGACCGTAGCCAACCGGCGGCAACCAAAACAAAAAAATTTAGCTTTGCCACCGTTGGCCAGCGACCAAAAGTGAATGAACTCTGTGTTTTGTTTTCATTCTTTTTCTCTCTCGTTTTCTCTTCTCTTTCTGTTCTGCTATTTCCGCAAAAATATTCTGCAGTATAATTCTGCGGTCACCACTGTCACCCAAAAAAATTACAATATTGAAGAATGGTTTTGGTAATTTAATAATTTGTTTCTGCTGCATGACAAACCAGGTACAAACCAAACATTGCACTATTGAATTTATTATTGATGACTTGCTGTGTTCACCAGCTCATGTGATGGGTAAAATTGTTTGATTTAGGCTGCTTCTTATTTAGTTAGCCTAATTGTGCTAATGCTTGTGCTGACAAGAATAATTTGTCAAACTTTCTGAGCATTGAGTGAGTGATCATCAATTCCTCTTTTTGTCATAAAAAATTCATAATTTATTGAAATCTAACTACAAAAAGTATTTTAACTTATTCGTTAGAAAATGTGACTGTTGAAGAAGGAAAGCTCTTTGGACTGGTTAGATTGTTGTTTTTGTCATTGTTTTTGCTGTAAATGTGAAGCTCATTGTTGTTGTTCTCTTCGACAATTTTATTGCAGCTTTCAAGTTTATCACTTTTTCTTTCTTTTTTGTTCAATATCATCTCCATCAGATTGGCCACTGGTTGTTGAACTGCTACGTAGGCTACATATGCCAAAATGAAGGTAATGACTGCATCAGAAACGATGGCTCGGAACTATTCAAAACACGCAAAAAAAGTTTTAATAAAATGTTCACAAAAACTTATCAGCCAATCAAACTCACCATATTATCCGGTGACATTGTCGTTGTTTGGCGGATTGAAAACAGTCGAACCATCAAAACGGAAGTGCTGCACAGGTAAAAACCGAGCGACAGTCTAGTCAAGGGGCGCCAAAAGAGGAGGAGAAAAAGCGATTGACAATGGCTGGAAATAGGAAAAAAGTTAAACGCATTTTACACCAAAATCTTCCAAATCACTCACAAATACGTCCATTTGCACAAGCGTACAGCTTCCACGCCTCAAAAGAGTACAGACTCGCTCGACCAATCGTCAGCAGCACTGAAAGCTGAAAGTCAGTCAACTGCGGGTCGTAGATGTCAATGTGTTCCACCCAAATAACAGCTACTATTTGGGCGGCAAACAAAAGCAGTCCACCGGCAGCGAATTCATCCACCTCTTTCCAGGCAGATAGACGATCATCGCGCCCCAAAAGTAGCCGTACACCAGCTGAGAAAGGTGAAAAGTGGGGTGAAATGCATAGTAAGACACTGACTGTCGTAGCTCGGACAGCGTCGACATGCTGCGGTGTTCATAGAAAAACTTGATACCAAAGAGGTATCGGGGGGCCAGCTGGGCGATACAGAGCACTAAATAGATGGTCAGGTAAAAGATAACGGAGGTGGAGGAACGGAAGTGAAAGTAACGAGTGGCGGCCAGAACCAGCAACGGGCCAATTAGCTGCAGCTGAAAGGTCAGCGAAATAAAGGAGCTAGGGAGGTTGCACTGAGGTAAGGAAAATGTTTAAAATGGGTTAAAATAGGTAAAAAAGTTCTTGCGCATAACTCACAATCGTCTCAATCTTCTCCACTAAATTGCTGTACATGAACAGAGTCGGACGAGCATTCACCTGGCAGTTGCTGGCTATGGTCTCCGAGAAAAGGCCCCAAAGAGGACCACTTCCAAAGAGCGGAATCACCAGGATGATGCCCACTGAAAAGAGGACCGGCAGCAGGTAGCAAATGTACGTTCGAGCGACGTGGCCGAGGTAGAAGTTGGCGCTTGAAGTAATGGTTTTAGCCACTCTACTGAAGGAGACCATGAAGGCGATGCCGCTGTAGAGGAGGAACACGTCCAGAACGTAGTACAGGCGGAGGAAGAAGTACTTCTTTTCAGTGAGAATTTGCTTTGGTCCCAGCGCGTAGAAGCGACCGATGACCATCGGCGCAAAGACGACCATGAAGAGGTAGGCGTTGAGAACAAAGAAGAAGAGGATGAAAATAAGGCGGAGGCTGTCCAGTTGAGGAAGACGAAGTTTCTCTGATGACGAGTTTTGTTCAGTGAAAAGAGTCCGAGTATTGCGGATGATGCTGAAAGAGGTAAACAAACGAAAGATGGTTGAACGAGAGTTTGCAGTGCTTGATAGCGTGGAAGTTTGGCGGTTGTAGTAGGCGGCGTTTTTGTTGCCACTCATCACCACTGTTGGCAGTTCTTGATGATTGTTGTTGTTATCAAAAGAAGTTTCAGCAAAAGTTGAAGCAGCAGCAGCAGTTGAAGTTCCAAAGTTGTCTCTGATCAGTCGGTCAACTAGCTCAATGCTTGACGATGCAAGGACTAGCCCCAGAAGAACTGCAAAAGCGTAAAGAATGTACTTTTGGGTGGAGTTTATTTCCAGTGGCTGATCAGCTGTCGAACACTTTGGCCCGACGGTGACGCTGAAGCCGGTCTTTTTGATTAAAACTAAAAGTAGAAAATCTGTTATTTTTATAATCCCCAACTTTAGTCATTCATACTGACAGTGATTAATCGCCTGTTCAATGTCCTCAGGGCGGCATTGTGAGGGCAAACAGAGGCCGTAGCGAAGCGGGGTCTTCCTCATGGCGTCCCGATACAGTTCCAGGTACATCTCAAGGTACTCGTCATTCAAAAGAGAGTTCACCGCCTCAACTGAGCTGTTGGCAAACTCCCGTTTGTTATTGTCTAGAAAGACTACCTTTTCAGGCAAAGGAATGACCGGTTTCACCAGACAGTACTGGCCACTGATTTGCCGCCCGTTGACCTTGATCTCCGGCTCCGATTGCAGCGCCAGGCACTGGTCAAACTCTCCCAGACTAACGAATTTGCCCTCGGCAAAGCCGTTGCTGATCAAAGGACCAGAGGCGTCTAAAACTAGTAAAAAATGTAAACATGTTTTTTAAATCTCTTTTAAACTTTCAAAACAATTTTGAACTTACAGCCAATCGCCCAGCTCTTCTGGTCACCTAGCGCTGTAAAGAGGTGCATGAAGGCGCCCATGCACTGATAGGGAAGCTTTGCCTCGTACAGAAGGTCTGATAGGTGAGAGGCAAGTTGCCGGAGAAAAGGCGTCAGATTTGCAGATAGTCGAGTGGTGAAGTGGTGCATTCGATTGATCCGCTCGATAGTCTCATTTAGATGATGAACGACTACTGAGGGCGATTTAGGACCTGCAGATTCATTGGCAGCAGAGGGATTGTCTTCAAAAGAAGAGGAAGTGGGCTCATGAGGATAGTAGTCTTCGGGAATGAGCTTTTCAAGGAAGAATTCGACGTCGCATGTGGGCGCTGATGATTCTTCTCCTTCTTCATCACCGTCCCCATCACTCTCATCACCCTCTGCATTTTCGTCATCATTATCACTCTTTTTTTTATTGCTACTTTTGTTGTTTGTATCATTTTTGTAAGTTTCTCCTTTTTCATTTCTACTTTCTTCTTCTTCATCATCTTCGTTGTTATCGTTATCGTTGATATTTTTAGGCTGAAAAATTGGTTCACTGTCTGTTGTCTCTTCAATCACATTTATGGTGGTAATTTCAACCAAATTTTTTGAATAAATTTCTTCAACGGTTTTAATCTTTTCCTCCTGATCAAATTCTGCATCTTCTTCTGATGACAAAGTTTCCTTAGCTGAAATAAGGGTAGTAATAAGTAGCAGAGACCCACATTTTAGCAACAGTGATGGAATTTTCATGATATGATAAGATGATTGAAAACACAGTAAAGCGATTAACAAAATATTGGTCAAAATGTAAAAGAAGATGATGGTAAGTGTAATGAAAGTAAAATGTACTGCCCTTCTTCTTTGCGACATCCATTTTTAGACAGAAAAAGTTTTCTCTACATACTTTTCTCGTACGGGTAAAGTCAAGTACTTTTTACTGTGTTCAGTTAAAAACCCCTCAACTTAATTTACATTTTTACGACACTTTTTATATTTAGTTTTAGTTGTAAATAGGGAGAAGTACCTAAAGTTAAAGATCATGTTCAAGGAAAACAGCTACAGTGTCGTTTTTTAGTGATTTTTTACTGAAAAGTGTAAAAGGCAGTTTTAAAATTAGTTTTCTAACCAAAAATTACAATTAGTACCAATTAGTAAAATAGTACCAAAAATTGATAACGACAGTTACTTCTTTCTACCAACAGCCAGCACCGTTAGCCGCCTCGTGGATGTGAAAGGCGACGAGAACCTTGCGATAAATGTCAAAACGCTTGTGGGCGGCGGCCATGTGGGCCGTACACTCGCCGCCGTTGATGGCCCGTGTCGCATCTCCAAAGTGGTGCGCCCTCACGCCGGCCCTGTTGTGCACCCGGGTCTTCCAGTACCAGAAAGCGGTGCCCCAGGCGGCGTCCTCGTCTCGGGCGACCATGTCGGGATCCTTCACCAGTCGGAGATCGTGGTACAAATCAAGCGATGCGGCTTTGTAATTGTACGAATGCGTCAACTGAATGTACCCTCTTCCGTAGTAGTTCTGGCCGGGCACGCCCACTGAGTGGTCGTACCGACCGGGGCAGCCCGTTTTGACGCAGATCAGCTCTCGCTTGTAACGCAGGCCGCCGGACTCCCAGAGGATCTGCGCGAGGAACATTCCCGCTTCGACTTTGTTGGTGATTTGGCCTGCTGGCAGGCGGTGGTTGAAGGCATCGTACTGGTTGCGGTGAGGAGCAGGGAAACCGCTGCTAGTGATGGCGTGGCTGAACTCCTCCCAAGTGACGAGGACTTAAAAATTAAAAAATTATATAATGAATTTGCTTTGAGTTTTAACAATTTTTTGTACCTGCATTTGCAGCTGCAAAGCAGCAGCAAATGAGCGCTAATGATGTGAAAAAAAGTTTTCCCATAATGAATCGCTTTTGGGCCAATGTGTGTGTTTAACTTTAAACTGTGTAGCTTTAAATAGTATTTAAACCCAAGTTTAATTTTTAAACAATGATAAATTGATTAGTATCTGCTTTTCTATTGAAATAATTTGCGCTTGTCAGTGTCAGCCTGTCATTGACACGCACACAAATCTATCTCTAATGTTTGGCATCAGTCAAATGATCAACAGTTTAAATTGGTAGATATAAAAAAATATAACTGCTGATAAGCTGCTCATTGTGCTTAGTTTTATACAAGTTTAATTTATTTAACTTTTGATTTGATAAAAATCACACCACAATGCCCATTCACTAATTGTTTTGCTTTTGTACAGATTGAACGGATGCAAGTGTCAAGGGCAAAAGATTTTAACACTCCGTGTTGGCAAATTGCAAAATTTTTTTGGTTGCCACATTAGTACATCATTTATAAAAATATCATAAGCTACATGTAAAGTTTATTAAATGTACAAATCTTAATTAAACTGCTATAAAACTTTTTTTTAATTTATTGTCCATTTGCTACTACAGTCGCCTCACCACCACCTCAAAGGTGCGTATCTGCATTGGATGCAGCGTGACTGTCAGCTTGTCGCCCTTTACCGGCTCAGTCACCGGAGTGGAAACATTTCCAATGGGCGTGTAGTCAAAAACAAGTCGATCTTTGAGTGCGGCCACATCAGCGTTGGCCGACAGTGTCAGCTCTCTCGCCTCCATCACCTCAAAACGGGTAAAGAGGTTTCGCAGGTGCACTGTAGCCGGCTTGCTCAGCTCAGCATCTTCTCCCTTCTGGAAGATGTGCTCCAGGCGGAGCAAAAGTCGGTCCTCCTCACCCTTCCACTGCTCAACGGTCATCAGGTGAACGTTGGCCGGAAGCTCGGCGGTCAGCCCCGCCACCTCGGTGTTGAAGTACTTTCGAAAGACCGTCTCTGGGAGGTTGTCATTGACGATGAAGGTGGTGACTGGCTGCAAGAGGAGCTCCACGCCCAGCAGGCGGTGATCCCTGGCGGCCGTCGCCTTCGGTCCGACCAGCAGAATGTGGCGCCCTCTGACGACCAGCCCCTTCCCACTGACGCCCGTCTCGTTGAGCGCCTCGCCGACGCCAAAGTCGTCGTCGTGAAGAAGGCGCCGGTGAACCATTAGCTCTAGCTCGCCATCAGTGCGACTAGTCCCGCCCTGGGAGCGGTCGTTCATTAGAGTGGCCTGAAAAACGAAGGCGGTTTAGAATATGCTTAAAAAGTTGGCTATATCCTACCTGAATGCCCTTCTTTTCATCGACTAGGGCAATGCGACTGACTACCGGGTAGTAGTTGCCGGAAACTGGTTCACTGACGTTCAACCGCCACGTCGGTCGGTAGTTCCACTTTCGCTCCAGCATCTGCCGCCCATTGGCATCCGTCCAAAAAGTGCGATTGTTGACCAGGTCCGGCAGCGATACCCTCAGAATTACCTCCTTCCCGAGGCCATCTTTGATGTCAATCGGTCCGACCACCCAGTCCAGTTCAAGGAGATCTGCTGTGGAGTCAATTCGAACCACCAAGTTGACAAACGAATCGTACTGAAGGTGAACCTCCGCGACGCCCAAGTTTCCACTCGTTTTGGTGTTTGAAGCAAAGAGCTCTGCTTTGGTGATTTGACCCACTCTAAGCGTTTTCTGGTCGTCCGTCGGCCGGAAAACATAAGCTCCTGATGCTCGGTGGCTGTCGGGAATGTTATTTCCCGTATGTCCGCGGAAGTACTGAAAATCGACTGCCAACTTTAGCGACCTTCCGTCAGGCAGTTCCAGCCGGTCCAGAGAGCCATCGTCTCCGAAAACGACTTTTACCGTTTGCCCGGAAAGGACTGTCTGCTTGGTGATTCGAGTTTCAGTCGCCTTTGGCGCTGAACTGGCCGATCGCGTACTGGAGACGCTTACAAAGTACGTGGCCAGGCCGAGAGGTGGCAGATCGACGCGAAAAACCAACTCGTAGGTGGCTCTTGATTTTCTACCAGGCAGACTTTGAACGTACTCAGGAATGGCCACCAGCGATGCGACCACCTCTTCCCCTTTTGGACCGGTTACCGAGTAGAAAACAGTGTCCACATTGGTGACCGGCAGCTTGATCAGGTGGCCAACACGCTGGTGGCCGATTGGGTTGAAGATGGAGACGATAAAGGGGCGAGCGGTTTCCGTTGCTGCACAGGCGGACTCGTTCAGCTGTGAACAGTAAACCTGCTGAAGGACCGGGACGTCTGTTGAAGCTTCTGGAGATTGCTTAGGAAGCAAACTGCTTGAGTAGCTGTCCATCATCAGGTCAATGCAGCCGTTCAGTGCCGAGTTGAGGTTCTTGGCGTAGTCGTAAGCGACGTGCTGCTTTTCGGTGCCTGTTTTTAAAAAAAAGTTTAAAATTCTTTGTTGTACACAATTTTTCAACAACACTCACCGGTGATCGCATCGTGGTGCTGTAGAACGCCCATCCACTCGCGCATCTTAGTAAGCTTCTTTTCCCTCCTTAAAAAGTCTTCAGTACTTCCGGTGCTTAGAGCAGCCAGCGAGGCGACCTGTTTACATGCCTGTAGTACATTATTCCCGTACCGTTCCATGTACTTTACTGCCGGCCTGGAGGTGAAGTAGCCCGTCCAGTAGCTGTGCTCCGCATTGGCGTAGGGAAAGTAGTCGTCTGTCTTTGAGGTCCACTTCCGCTTTGTGTCGTGAAGCGCCTTTGCGTAGCAAGAGGGCGTCGAGTAAAAGACTTTAATGTCGGGAGACTTTTCGAGGGCTTTGATTAGGCGATCGAGGTTCGAGTACCAGGTTCCGGCGGCTTGGTACTGAAAGTCGGTGCCCATTGGGTAGAGAATCGAATTGGTAGCGTAGTGGGCGGCGTAGGCTTTTGCAGAAGCGGTGAACTTTTCGACGATGGCCGGAACGTTGTACTCCTCAGAGTCGGGGTCGTCCACGACGGGCGTGTCCTGGTTGGACATGGCAATCAGGTCCCAGTTGAACTTTGATGGTGGTCCTTGGAGGAGATTGATTAGAGTGAATAATATTAAAATCATAAAGTAAGTGTTTACCATAGCCCATGTACATCATCCCCGTGAAGAGGTCGCCCGCCTTGCCCAAATCCTGACTCGCCTGCCAAACGTGCTCCAGCGTCTTTGAGGCCGCCCGTTTCGCCCTATCCTGGTAGTCCTCTCGAGCAAAGAAAAGGGCGTCAAAGTTCATCGCCGCAAAAAGATTTGCCTGCTCCTTTGAGTGGCCGAAGGGGTCAATTTGCCAGGCGACTTTAGGGACACCACAACGACCAAAGGTGTCCCGCAAGCGGCGGTGGCCCCAGGTCATCTGGTCGACGATGGCTGAGTAGTGAGAAGTGGCCTCGTCGTTCATGCTCCAGCCGCCGCCGATGAACTCCAGCTGACCTAGGGAGAACAAAGCGAGAGAAAGTCAGTGGTGAACAATAAATGAAAATCTCTTTACCAGTCTTGACTAGCTCCTTGACTATCTCCCGTTGGTGTTCACTCTGCAGACGCCACCACTTCCAAAAGAAGGCGGTCTCAACGTAAATAAAGCGCCGCTCCTTGTTCTTGATCAACTCGGAAACTACTGAATCGAGAATGTATTGAACTCCGGCGTTCTGAATGGAGACATTGAGGCCAAAGAAGTACTCGTCCACGGTTTTCAACCATCCGACGTCGTCGTGCGTGTGCGGCACTAGGTGGACATTCAGTTTGCTTGGATCAGGTGCGGTGCACTTTCGAAAGTCGCATCGTTCGGGGAGGTCTTCTACTTGGATCACCACTGCCTCAACAACAGACAAGACTAAAAGAAGAAAAACTCCCAAAAAGAGCTTCATTTTTGTTTTTGAATTTGTTTTTGTTGCAACAGCTGATCAAAGTTTTGTTGTTGTTGTTGTTCAGCGAGCTGCAGCTGCTGTTTAGATTTTCATTTTGCTCTACTTGCTTTTATACACTTTTTAAATTGTTTTCTCAAGGGTGTATTGTAACAAATTTTTCATTTAAAAGCTGTTGTTGTCGTCTAAGCAATGACGAGAAGAAGCTTTAGAAGGCAAAATTGTTGAAGCCAATGATGTTTTTTGTGTTGTCAAGTGAGGCGCTGTTCAATGATGATTAGAACAACTTTTGAGTGATTTACTGATTAGTGGATTTTTCCTTTCAAATCTTATCACCTTTTTGGTGTTTGAAGTGTGTAAGCCAATATTTGTTCAGCAGTTTACTTTTGATAAGATCAAGTTTGAACACACACACTCATCAAGTTGATTCGATAACCTAACAGTTCACGGTCATTGTCTCTGACTTCATTTCCACTTCTGATTGTCCTATTGTTTCAAGAGCATCAATGCATCATTGTTTTATTTTACTACCCTTTTTACTTTTTAGACAACAAAAAGACAAAAGTGATTGAAGATAGAACAAAAGTGGGTTATCACAAACAGTTTATCAACGATTTATTGAGCATTTGAAGTGTACATTTGTAGTTTAATTTTGCAAAAATAACTTTGAAAAGATCTCCTTTGTCTCATCATCCTCTTCATCAGTATCTTCCTTCGTCATAGTCACCTATGTAACCATTATCATCACCACTTTTCTCCTTCATCTCAATCTCAGTTTGCTTTCTATTTTCTCGGTACTTTCGATACGAAGCCCGTCCCAACACCAGCCCAAGCAGTCCCAGACCACCAAGAAGGAAACCATACGATCCATAGCGAATACCATTTGAGGCGACAAAGAGGCCAATTTTCATCGGCACATTATCCGCTCCTGCTTCCTGCAAAAACAACAACAAAAGTATGGATAATAACAATTTCCAAAAACTTTACTGAAAATCTAGACTCACAATATTAATCCACATGAGCGGCAGTCGAACCGTCGGCAGGCGAGAGAGCGCCAGCACTGATCCAATTCGGCTGACGCCCAGCACCGGCTGAATGGCCACCTTTGCGTACACGGGGACGCCCAAATTGGGTTCCAGCAGCAGGTAAGACTGGTGCTCGGTAAAGGTAGGCTCCAGACCGCCGCCGATTTCCGCCAGACGACGAGGGCTGTGGAGGAAGTGTGGAAAACTGATGCCAACGGGGACGCCAAAGAGACAGGGGGAGAGATCGGTGAAGCCGTCGCAGTCCTGCCACCGTTTTCCTACTCCACTGCAGAAGCACTGGTTTCGCTTCAGGCGGTAATTGTTCATCTGCGGATCGAGCAGATAGCGACGAACCACCGCTCCTGCATAGAATTCAGTTCTGTAACATTAAACAGCTGAGATTAGATGAGAATTTCAAAAGTTTTTACTACAAGTTAAAATGTTTTTAGTTTGAAAAGACATCAAAGTTACTGGTGCACAGCTTTAAGTACTAATATTTTTTTAAAACTCTTAGCGTTTCAACAATTACCGATTGTAGTCAAAGCGAAGCACCCGACAGAGCTGGTGGGCCATGTACAGGTAGACAAACTTTTCCTGCTGAGGCCGCCGAAAGAAGATCGCCTCAGAGCCGCCCAGGCGGTTGCAGGGCGCCTTGAACTGGCTGTATTCGGTTCTAGGGTTACAGTTTTCAGTTTTAAAACGTAAATTTTAACCATTTTCTTTCTTTCTGTTACTTACATTCCATCCCCGTACTTAAAAATGTGCCCCGCTACATGACCGTCCTCCGACCTCCGCCACGCCTCATAGGGGCCAATCTCAAATGCGCCGCCTGAGGTGGCAATGCCAAAGGCGTGATTGCTGATGCCCATGAAGCCTTTGTGAAAGTCAGGCACGGGCACGCCCACGGCTCGAATCGGCGCCAGAAAGAGGTCCAGGTACTGAAGGATGGGCAGTTTTCGCTTCTCCATCAACTGGCGAGCGGTTATTGTCTCAATCAGCTGCTCTCCGGAAAGCGTCAGCGCGTGGGTCATTGCATTGTAGACGGCAAAACCAAGGAATCCGACGTAGTTTGCCTCGAGGATGCCTCGGGCGGCCATGACGCCGGCCTGAAAATAGAGTTAGTTTTTAAAATTATTTTAAAAATTTATAAGTTTTTTTGTTCATTACAAAGATGGGCAGATTGACCATGGTGATGGGCGTGTCCAGGGGTGCCGAGCTTGCCTGGTTTGCGGTGAAAGCGTACCGTTCACTGTAGACGACGCTTTTTTCCTTCCACTCAAGGACTTTGCGCTGTCGTTTTATGCTTAAAAGGTGGGCTTAGTTTTCAATTAAAATATTAATTTTCAAAATTTTACTTGTAACAGAACGGGCCATGGTCAACTAGGACCGGTTTTTCACCTTGCAAAAAGCGCCGGCCGTTGGTGATGCCGTACAGGTGAAAGCAGGCGAGCAGCGGAATCGGATTCACTTTCCTGGATTTAAAACAAAAAAAAGGTTTGTTAATTGTTTATCAAATGACATAAAAAATATTTTTACCAAGCAGCAGTGGTGATGCCACCAGGTTTAAGTTGAAGGTTGTAGTCGAGAACTGAAACAAGGTTTTAAATATATTTAAAAACATTCCTAATTTACTTTTAAAAAGGCTTACTAAAATCCAATCCCGGTTCGTAGAAGAGAAAACCGAGCACGCTCACCAACCCAATGATCACTGCATTTCGTTTCGTCTTTGAAACCTTTTTTGTTTTTTGGACCGCTTTCACCTTTTCCACCGTTTCATTGACCAAACCGAGCTTTTTGGTGCGGGCAATTTCCTCACGAATGTAATTGTTCACCTTTGGAATTGACATTGCGTTGATGGCCTCGCACATCTGACGTTGGTTAATGCTTGGTCGAGGCACTCGAGAGTTGATTGTCGGTCTAGGAGGAAGAGCTGGTGGAATATTTTGAGCATTTTGAGTGTTGAGCTGAAGGTGGTTGGCTTGGCGAAAATTGTTTGGTGGATAGTAAGGATCGTCTTCGAGCATAAACTGCGCCATAATTTACAATAAAATACACTTTTTTATGTATAAACAAAACACACTTTTTAAAATAAAGAGTGCGAGAAAAGTTTAATTATTTAAACAATTTTTTTCGGCAACATTCTACAACTTTCACAAACTAAAAAAGAAACACAAAATAAACAATAGCAACATTTTTTGCGTCATAAAGTTTGTTTGTTTTTCAAGCAATCGATTTGACATTTGAGGTTTGCTGCTGCTGCTGCTGCTGCTGCTGAGGCGGCGGTGTCGGCGATCCTTCTACGCTTCTGGGCCTAGCCAGAGCCCGTTGACCACGTCTGAAAAGCAGCGCCGAGTAGGCAAAACAGCCGAGAAAGCTGGCGTAGGAGCCGTAGCGAACAGTGTTGGAGACGACTGCCAGTGCTCCAGAGAGAACTCCCTCAGCACCGCCGGCCTTGAAAACGGAGAGAAAGAAAAAGAGAATTTCAAAGTCAAGTTTAGAATTTGCAAATTGTATCGTATGCTAATGAATTGCTGAACTTGAATTTCACTTGCACTCTTTTGTTTGCTTCCTCCCTTCTTCAACCGCTCATTCATTTATTATTTATATTTAGTTAACCGATCTTTTACCGCTACCGTTGCCGCTCAATAACTTTTGCAACTCTTTTACTTACTGACATTTCTGAATAATTAAACAGTAATCTTTTTCATTCTTTTTTCCACTTCACTTACCAAATCGACCCAAAAAACGGGAAGCTTTATTTTAGGGATTGAAGAAAGCGAGGGAACAGACCAAATTGGCTCAATGGTGAGCACCGCCTGGATTTTCATCGAAGCAAAGATGGGCGCCCCCAAATTATCCTCCACCTCGAGGTAGCCAACATGTTTATCTTTGTCCGGTTCTAGGCCTTCGAACTCTTCCTGCCTCTTTTGGCTTCCATAGAAATGGGGAAAAGAGAAGCCTAAAGGGAGTGTTAGCGCACAAGGTCCCATATCAGACCAGCCATCGCACTCTTCAATCGTCCGCCCTTTGATGCAATTGCACTGGTTTTCCGGTTTATCCATGTTAAACATATCCGGGTCCATGGTGTATCGCACCACAGAGGTTCCAGCTACCATGTGAGGGCTTTTTCAAAAATAATCAATAGTTAAAACTTATTAAAAATATATTAATCTGACAGGCAAGCGCATACTAGTCCTTGATAAAGGGCAAAGTGCGACAGGTGTGCTGAACGAATACGTGCAGCTTATCAGCGGTGACGGGTCGTGAGAAGAACATGCCGTCGCCGCCTGCCAGCCGGTTACAGGGCGCCTCATAGGTGGGATAGGTGCTAGAATTTGTATTAATTAGAACTTCGTAAGTAAAAATTTAAACTTTTTTAAAAAGTATCTTTTTATCACTTACTGTCGTCCTTGGTATTGGTGAATGTGTCCCACAGTGTGTCCCTTTTCCGTCCGCCGGTACGCCTCGTAGGGGCCCAGTTCTAAGAAGGGAATCGACGAGGTGATTCCAACCGAGTGATTGGAGATGCCAAAGAAAGTGCCATTGGTAAAATCCGGCGCACTGATGCCCAGCCAGCGAACGGGCGCCATTATCATATCTGCGTACTCAATAATCCTCATTTTTCGCCCCTCCATCAGCTGTCGAGCGGTGATCACCTCCACCAGGTCCTCTCCAGTGGCCCTCATCACCATGTTGATGGCATTGTAGACGACCGGCCCCAGGAAGTTGAGGTAAAAGTTCTCCAAAATGCTTTTTGCTAGCATGACGCCTGCCTGATGATGCCAAGGAAAATGGTGATTTTGTTAATGTGTGTTTAAAAAGCAAAAATGATAAAACTTACCAAAATAGGCGCGTTCACTGTTTGAATGCGCGTCTCCAGCAGTTTGGAGTCTTTTGGATTGGGCTCAAATTCGTAGCGCTCCATGAAGAGGACCGTTTGCTCGCGCCACTCGAGGATGCGCCGCTTTCGGTACATGCTACCGGGTAAAAGTAATTAAGTTTCCTGTTCTTAAGTACTTTTTTAAATACAAAAAAACACTCACTAGTAACAGAACGGTCCATGGTCGACCATGTACGGTTTGGCACCGCTCAGAAACTCCCAAGGATTCTGCATGCCCCAGATGTACCAGCAGGTGTTGACGGGCAGCGGTGTCACCTGCCAGATGCCCGTCACCAGGCCGTCAGGTTTCAGTTGCAGCTGAGAGTCGATGGCTAAAATAATTTAAAGGTGTCCTTGTAAATTGAAATACTTTTTCAAAACAAAACGAGAGTTTACCTGTATTGACAAGTGGATCGTAGCCAACAAAACCAATTAGGCTAATGAGAAACCATATAAGGGATTTTTTGTATAGTTTTCTTTTAGTTGGATCCGACTGGATTTGATTAGTGTAGGCCACTGTCGTTTGGCTGGTCCAGTTGTTTAGCTGACGAGGCATAGTCAGTTCGTAACTGCCGATTTTCATGGTTTTTAAAGTAAACTGAGAAGTAGTATAAGCAGATTTACGTTGAATTTGTTGTCGACATTAATTTATGAGCAAAGTTTTTAAGTTTAAAACTTAGGGTTTTCATTAATTTGAGATTTGGTTGACAATTTGAAATAAAAGTAAATTTGATGACAGGTGTCAGACTGAATAAAAGAAAAAATAAATACACAAAAAGGTAAAATGTAAAATCAAAATAATATTCAGCCGCGCAAGTAAAAGCTGCCGGAAAAAAAATGTAGTTGAAGTTTTATAAAGTTTTTATATCATTTTTTAATTTGGATCTTGACAATGAAAAGTTAAAGTGCAAAAGTGCTTCCTCTCCCGTTTGATTAACGTGTTTTTCGCTGCGCAACTTTATTTCAAGATCAGTACAGTTTTAAACGTACATGAAAATGGATTTGCAGTTATAAATTAATGGCTGGCTTTAACGACTAAAAAATCGTTAATTTTTTCACATTTGCCTGTTATGCAAACCACACAAAACTTTGAGTAAACAGCAGTGACAATTAGTGGTAAATGGCAGTAGTAAGTTCTAGGTCAGCACTAAAACAAAAAAGTTTTTGGGTGCACAAATCTGATGACACTTTTTGAAAAGATAGATAGCCGCAGTACTTTCACAAAAAGTAGATGTAAAGAATATCCGATTTCAATTTAAGCAAGAAAAAGTTGGTTTGTTTTTGTTTTTAACAAGGTTGAGAGGATAGTTTAGTAGACAAAGAAAAAGAAGGTGGGAGTAACGATTATTGCCATTTCGTGACTATACCCACTACTAGTTTTAAGTCATTTATTGAAAAGAAAAAGCAAAAACAAATAAGTTGCTCAGTGTTTCAGCCTTATTGTATTTGCATTGTAAACTTAGCAAAAAAAGTAAATCAGCACATATTTGAGCAGCAAGCCAATCCAAATTGGTGCCAACATGACCACTAAACCGCCAGACCACTCAATGTGCTTTCTGCCTTGTTTGTATCGCTGAACTCCCTTTCTATCCCCTTTTTTACTCGCTATCTTCTGAACCAACTCTGGATCTGCTTTTTTCAGGTTCCAAACCCAGCCAATAGACGCGAAACAATCAATCAACAGCGTGGCGGGGTTAAAAACATCGGCCGGGACAAACTCTGAGGCAGAGTAGTCGCCCGGAAAAGCGGGATGATAGTTGTGGAAACCTATGAAATAATAAAGATGTGTCCAAATAAAAAAAATGTACTGAAAAAATCTCCAGCTTACCTTCGCCTATCACTAAATGCCGAATTGAGGTGGCCTCCACTAGAGCCAACTTTTCATTGTACGGTCTCGCTCCAAAGAGATGTGCCCAGGAGTTGACCAGCCAGATGACGTGCAGCGAGATAGTGTAGCGTGCAATGACGCAAAGGATGAAGGAGGCAAAAGGTGATTCACCCCACAAGTAGACCGGAAGCGCAGTGGGCAACGCCAGCCAGAGCAGAGGCACCCAAAGAAGGTAGTAGTACTTTCGTTGCAAGCGAACCAGTGGATCGGCAATTACATCAGAAAGGTCCATTGTGGCGACCTGTTTTAGCACTTCAGGGTGTTTGTTTTGCATCAATTAGCCCTAGGTTAAAACTAAAATGTTTAATAGCTGGCTTTTTATCAATTGTTGTCCCTACCATTTGACTAAAAAAGAAACCCCGTTTTGAATTGTGTGGATCGGCATCAGTCTCTGACCATTTGTGGTGTGCCCTGTGGTCACGGCACCAAAAGTGAAAGTCATTTTGCAGTGAAATTGTCTGACAAATGACAATCAATAGGCAAAGAGGAAAGTTTGCCTGAAAGGTTCGGTGAGCGTAGTACCTGCAAATTTTTTTAAAGTTTTTTGCAAACAAATAAAAAACAATACCTGTGTGCGCCTACATTAATTCCCAACACTGTAACTAGTAAAAGAAAATCCCCAAAGAAAATGGTTGCATTACTGGATTTCACAAGTGCCGCCGGAAGAAATGCAAAAAAGAGAATATGCAGCAGGGCGAAAGCCAACACTTTCCACCAGCGGATGGGCGTTTTGAAACATGAAA
>JAMZRA010000006.1:5019947-5108296 GCA_024499935.1 Tyrophagus putrescentiae | reverse complement strand
TATTCATTATCTTTTTTTATTCATTTAAAATCCATTTTTAAGGATCTTTTGCATCTTGAAAATACTGTGAGCGAAGAGATCGCCATCATCGAGCACGTCCGCCACGAGCACCAGCACCAGAACCACACCGCCGCGCAGCTGATCACCCGCGCCGAGGAGCTGGTGAAGAAGGCGAAGGCCGAGGTGGCCGCCCACCCGCACTCCCGAGACACTCGCCAGCTGGAGCACGAGGTGGCCGTCGTGGAGCGCCTGGTGAAGGCGCTGCAAGCCACACCGGCGCCCACCGGAGAGCAGTTGCGCCACGAGGAGCAGGCGCTGGCCCGCGCCGAACAGGCCCTCAACGGTCTCATCGAGCGTCTTCATCACCAGGAGCCGCATCACAACGGCGGTGGACACTAACTTTTGTGCACACATCTCTGTCACTTGCTGCAATAAAAGAGCGCACAATTTATCAATAATTTTACTTCTCTGATCTGGGTTAATTGGTGCTACAAATTTGGGGGAGAGAGAAACGAGAGGTGATAGTAGGAAATAATCATAGCATTGTTTCGTAATAATGTCACTCTCATTTTCTTTGCTATTGTGCACACCAGTTTTTTTTATTTAACATCTAATCGCAGACATATTGTGCAAACAAGTAAAAAATACAAATATCGTACGCATAGTTTACCCGTCCAAACAATGTCCTCAAACTTTTCATTTGTAGAGCAGAATTGAGTGTGTGAATTAATTAAAGTTAAATTAAAACAAATTAAAATGTTAAGCATTTGAAAGCTTTTTCTTATCTACTATCTACTATTTGATCACTGTTATCTGTGCTTAGGTATACTAAGTACTACTGTACTGATATCGCTTGATAGGGAAAATTACGCTAAAGGATCTACAACTGTTGAACTAAGGCTTCTCTGACCTACCTAAAGATCGGTGTTTCTCAGTTGATAAGTGGCTAAATCAGCATTCGTTCAGTTGGTCAAAAGATCTGCATATCCGCATCTGCTCGGCCCCACGGGTAGTTTTTGAAGTACGGCACCAGGAATTGCTGATGTAGACGTTAGTAGCATTTGTCATCTAATAATGATGGTATAAAATGTGCGTCACAGCAATCGAAAAAATCATTGGACACTTGTAAAAATCTCACACAGAGAAACCAACAAACCAAACAAAAAAACAAACATGAAATTCATCTTTGCTCTTGCTTTTCTGGCTGTTGCCGTCAGTGCTGGTAAGCAACAATTGAGACATTCTGTGTTTTTTCTAAACACTAACAAAAACTGTTTTCTGCTATGATTATTCAGCACCCGCAGCCCCCGAGAACCCTGCCCGAGCTCTGGCCGAGTCGCTGGAGAAACGAGGCACTGCTCTGGTGGAGGGCACCCACAAGGTGCTGTCTGAGCTGTTCCACTCTGGCCACTATCATCTGGCTAGCGGACTGGAGCACCAACTGACACTCGTTGAAGGTTTGATAAGTTGTCCCAACTCAGCCTTTGCTTATCAACATTTTCCTCTATCACCCTCTAGCTCTGGTTCTTGACTTGAAAGTGCAGCTGGCCAACAAGGACTTTATCCACCATCTTCATCACATTCACGTTATCGAGGAAGACTTAATGCATCTTGAGGTAACTAATCATTGACAATCACAAAATGCCCTCAAATACTGACAAATGTTTGTTTGTTCATTTCAGAACCGCATCTCTGAGGAGCTGTTTTTATTCGAGAAGCCCAGAACCACATCATCAAGGCCACAACCACGACGGTCTTGTTGCCAAGGGTGAGGCTCTGGTGAAGCAAGCCAAGGAGGTGCTGGCCAAGCACCCTCATGGTCGTGAGGCCCGAAGCCTGGAGAAGGAAATTGCCGACATCGAAAAGCTCATCACCGCCATCCGAGCTAAGCCTGCCGTAAGTTTGCTGCAGTTCTTTTTTGGCAGGTTTTTAATCAACATCATCTTTTTCACCCACCCAGGCTTCTGATCTAAAGAACGACGAACAGCAGCTGGCCCGCCACGAGAAGACCCTCGCCGCTCTGATCGAGAAGGCCAACCACCGCGGAGGTCACCACGGCTTTTAAGCAACTGTTTTCTGTTTTGTGTTCAAATATTAATAAAAATTTTTAAAACTTGACTGTTTTGTATTACTAAAAGAGTAAAGGGTTTTTGTTTGCTGACGTTTATAGCGCGCCATTTGTTTAATTTTCAGCAATTGTTATCTGCTTTTGATAATTATTTTACATTTGCTAACTGCCGTGTAAAACAATATAAAAAATTTTAAAATAATAATAACATCAATCATAAGCACACTTTGATAGGCTTTTCACAATGACCTCCAAATGCGGATGTGATGCTCTATTGCAATGTTCTTTTACTGTACATTTTAAACTTTAGAAGATAAATCAAAAGGCGAGGATATAAAGCATCTTTTGATGTACCTTGTGACTTGGATTCAAAACTCAGTCGATTTTGGAAGTTATTTGTGTTGTCTATTTAGTTGCAACTTGTAAGCATAATGAAGTTCACTCTGGTGGTCCTCTTATTTATCAGTGCAGTGTCCGCTGCCCCTACTCCTGCTCCTCATGCCAACAAAAGCCTCGTTGAAACGCTGGAAGCTCGGGCCTCTGCCTTGTTGACCTACATCAAAAAGGTCATTGCCGAGAACAAGGCTGACCATGGTCACCTGCTGGCGGCCATTGAACATCAAAGTGCTCAGCTGGAAAAGTTGGTCGCTGACTTGAAAGCTCAGCTGGCTGACACGCACAAAGAACATCAACTGCATAACATTCACGTTGCTGTAAGAAAACTTTGATCAATTATTTTAATTTAAATTTGTAATAATTTTTGTTTTAAAACAGGAAGAAAAATTGCTTGGTTTAGAAAATAGAATTTCGGAAGAAATAATTGCCTTAGAGCATGCAAAGAATCCTGATGTCCCGCCAAAAGGGCAAACTGTCGATCAGTTGATTGCATTTGCTGAGAATCTAGTGAAAAAGGGAAGGAGGCCATCAGCAAACACCCTAGGGCACAAGAAGTCGGTGACGTTGAGCGTGAGCTAATCATCTTAGAGGCCCTCATTCGAGCCCTACACCAGAAACCCAATGTTCAGCCAGCTGAACTGAAGAAGGAGGCAGCTGAACTGGCTCGTCAGGAGAAATCACTTCAACAGCTGATTGAGAAAATAAATGCTCGCAAACCGTAATTGTGTTAGAATGTGTTGTAAAAGCTTCTTTTAAAGATTAAACAATCCCAATTGATAATTTAAAAATTTAAAAATTTGATTGCATAACGTTTTAAACGGCATGCGGATGCAAAACTGTAGTGACATTGATGATTAAAGTGCAACTCTTTATTGTTTTTTACAAATGACTCAGCAGCTACTAAAATTAACTTTTTTAAACTTTAAAGTGCAGCCTAAACGCATTCAGACGCAAATTTTGAATCTCTAACAATACTTAAATGAAAAAACTTAGTTTAAGAAAGCAGTCTGTCAGTTACGGTTACTAATGATAAATAGGCTGAGAAATGGACTTTGATAACGGAACACCTTCTCCAGTAGAGGCCACACCGCGGGAGCTCAAACGCAAGTACGACAAACACCCAAACGGTGAGATAGGTGATAATAAGACTAACGTTAATTGATTCTCATCCGTTACCAAGTACACACACAGTGAGCAGTGCACTGCTGCTACTCCATCCAACCAACTACTACTTGCTATATAAGTGTCCGGTGGACGTCTGCTGAAGTCATCACAAGTCATCCTCGACTACGATTCACCTCACCAAACCACCTCCTCCTCCAAACATGAAGTTCGTCCTCGCCGTCGCCCTCCTCTGCATTGGCGCTGTTGCCGGTAAGTGCACTGATGAACAATACAGTTTTTATCTGAAATACAAATGCTAAGTGTCTGCTTTGTCAACCTTACAGCCCAATCAACCTCAGCCCCGAACAGTGCTGGCAAAGAGCTGGTGATCACTCTGGAGAAGCGCGCCAACGCTCTGCTGCACCGAGTCCGAGAGACGCTGGAGACGCTGCGCAAGGATGGCCACTGGCACTTGGCCGGTAACCTGGAACACCAGGCCGTGCTCGTCGAAGCCCTTGCCATTGACCTCGGTCGTCTGGTCCAGAGCAAGGACGTTGTCCACCACATCCATCACATCCACGTTATCGAGGAGGATCTGGTAGGTTTCTTTTACTTAAAACTATGCATTTTTTATAACAATTTTGATAATATTAAACAGTTGTTCCTGGAGAACCGAGTGAGCGAGGAGATCGCCATCATCGACCATTTCCGCAACGGAGGCCACCACCCCGACGGCCACGAGACCACCGCCCAGCTGGTTGCCCGCGGTGAGAAGCTGGTGAAGGAGGCGAAGGAGGCCGTCGCCAAGTTCCCCAAGGCCAAAGAGGTCCGTGAGATTGAGTCGAACATCATCGTCGTTGAGGCGCTGATCAAGGCCATCCAGGCCAAGCCCGCCCCTGATGCCGCCACGATGAAACGCGACGAGGAGGAGCTCGCCCGCCAGGAGAAGACCCTCCGACAGCTCATCGAGAAGGCCTCCCACCGTGGTCACGGATTCTAAGCAGTTGATTAGAATTTCCAACACCCATTTTTTTCATTAAATGCTCTAAATCCCTTAAACTCTAATAAAGTGTTTAACTAAAATCAAACTTGCAATCTGTTTTTTCAATTCCTTTTTATGTCAAATCAGATTGCCAAAATCTTAACCTCATGAGAGCATAAAGTTCAAATAAAAGATGTGATGTGTGACTTTTTCACACTTAGCAACAACAGCAAAAGCAACCTAAAGTTGGCCCTTAAATCTGGTTCATTTCACTATCATCTAGCGCAATCTGCACTAATCTCCAGTTGATCTATCGCAACAAGCAGTGAGCCCCTGACAGGCTCTTGTGTTGCAGCAAATCGTAAGCAGTTTCGATGTTTCACGATAAGCAGTATTAATCACCGACCAAGGCTTGTTTGCTTTAGATTTGAATTGGCAACACTGTTGATTTGTGTTTGTATTTGTGTGTGCTTGATAAAGACCAAAGTACAAAGACTGCGCTTTGTGTCACCTTTGTGACGATGAGCAAGCACAGATGGGTTTAGTCGGTGGCTGATGCTTTTGATATTGATAGGGCAAACGTGCCAAAAACAGTGCAAAGAAAGACACGCTTGGTCACAACTTTACAAAAGAAAGAGGCCTCGATATGCCATCAAAATGCACTTTTAGAACCGGTGCTAAGTGGTCGTTGTTGTGACAGCAACTGCTCAGTGACACTGAGATTCACTCACGGATGCTTTACTGGGGGCAGATTACGGAAGTCTAAAAGGAGTGTAAGTGAGTAAGTGAGTGAGTGTACGCGCTCACGTAAGGAATGACTGATAGGGAAAAGAAAGCCAACAAAACAAACAAATGACGGCTCTTTAAAAGGACCAACAGGTTGCACCTTCTGCTCATCATTCGATTGTTTGATTTGACCAGTTCTCACCAGTCAATCAAGTCCGAAAGAAGTCACCATGAAGTTTATTCTCGCCGTCGCCCTGCTTGCCACCATTGGCGCTGTTGCCGGTAATTTAGTTAAAAAATTTTAAGTTTGTTTACAGTTCATAAACCTTTTTGAACTTCCAAACTACAGCCCAAACCACCTCAGCCCCGAACAGTGCCGGCAAAGAGCTGGTGATTTCTCTGGAGAAGCGCGCCGCCGCTCTGCTTCAGGTCGTGCGCAAGGTCCTCGATGAGAACCGCATGTCGCACTCTTTCCTGCTGCAGGGCATCGAACATCAGGCCGTCCTTGTAGAGGCCCTCGCCCTTGACCTCGGTCGTCTGGTCCAGAGCAAGGATATTGCTCACCAAATTCACCACATCCACGTTATCGAGGAGGATCTGGTAGGTTTCTTTTATTTAAAACTATGCAGTTTTGATAACAATTTTAATTCTATTGAACAGTTGTTCCTGGAGAACCGAGTGAGTGAGGAGATCGCCATCTTCTACCACTTCCGTGACGGCAACCACACCCCGAACGGCGAGACCACCGCCCAGCTGATTGCCCGCGGTGAGCGACTGGTGAAGGAGGCGAAGGAGGCCGTCGCCAAGTTCCCCAAAGCCAAGGAAGTCGCCGAGATTAACTCGAGCGTCATCGTGGTGGAGGCCCTGCTCAAGGCCATCCAGGCCCGACCTGCCCCCACTCCTGATGACCTGAAGAAGGACGAGACTGAGCTCGCCCGCCAGGAGAAGTCCCTCCGACAGCTCATCGAAAAGGCCACCCACCGAGGACACTAACTGATTTGTTGTTGTTCTTCCTGTGCCTGATTTAATGTTGCAATACAATAAATTTTTGGTTTAACAAAACTACTTTTATCTGTTTCTGTTATTGAGTAAAACTAACAAAATTTTGAAAAATTGATTTTAATTCGGTAAACAACTTTTTGTGGAACTATAATGAATTTAAAAATGTGTAGAAATGCAAAATAAAGATTAGAAGTTGTGTAACTAAAACTCTTGTTTACTAAATCTTGCAACAGGCTTTCAGTTATAAAAATGTCATTTTGTTTTACTGTTTCTGAATGTGTTGCGTACAAATGTTTTTCTCAGTCAAAATGGAGTATTCCCATTTTAAAAACAAACCAAGGTCATTATCATTTTAAAAATTATTGAGTTTCTAAAGTTCATTTTAAAGTAATCTAAAATTTGATAATCAACTGCCTTGTACTTTGCTACAAGTGTGTCACAATGACTGATCGTTCACATCCGCATCAAACGATAATTACACTCCATTGTTGTTGCTGACTACCTGTTCAACCAGGCTGACTACCCAATTGCCAAGTCCGGTCTATAATGGGAGTATTTAAAGTTAACCTAAGCAGTGAAAGCGTCCACACTGTTGTTGATCACTTTTTTGACAGCTCAAGCAGACACCATGAAGTTCATTGTTGCCTTTGCCTTCCTCATCGTTGCCGTTTCGGGTAATTTACAAATTTAAACTAAAGGGAAAACATCTTTCATTTGTATAACATTGTATTATTGACAATCCTCAGCCCAAACGACCGTTCCCTCCACCAGCCAGGGTCGCCACTTGCTGGAGGTTTTGGAAAAGCGAGCTGAGGCTCTGCTTGCCAGCGCCAAATCGGTCATTGCCAGCCACAAGAGCACCCACAGCCATCTGCTGGAGGCTCTAGAGCACCAGGTTAAGGCCGTCGAGCAGCTGGACGCTGAGATCAAGAAGGCCCTCGCTGAGCCCGGTCGTGTGCACCATCTTCATCACGTTCACGTTATTGAGGAGGTAATAAAACTGTAATGTCTTTTACCTTTAGAAATCTAAATTGTTATTTTTTTAGCGAATTTTGTATCTGGAGAACCGAGTTGGCGAAGAGATCTACGCTATCAACCACGCCACTGACCCGAACCATCCCCCGAAGCCCGAGACTGTTGAGCAGATTGTCGCCCGCGCTGAGAAGCTGATCAGCCAAGCAAAGGAGGCTATCGCCAAGAAGCCACATGGCGCCGAGGTCGGCGACATCGAGCGAGAGCTGATCATCCTGAACGCGCTGGTCTCTGCCGTCAAGGCCAAGCCCTCACCGGCTGACCTGAAGAAGGAGTCAGAGGAGATCACTCGCCAGGAGAAGTCTCTTGAACAGCTCATTGAGAAGCTCAACTCCCGACACAACTAAACTTTGTGTTATAGACAATGCTCTTTTTTGCTTAGAAACAAATAAACCATAATTTTCAAGTAATACTTTTTGTTATTATGTGCAAACTTTGATATCAATTACAAAGTCACTTTGCAACATAATCCGCTTATCATTCATTTTCAATAACCTTTGATTATTATTTATAACACACTACTAAATGGCCCCCCACTTAAGAAACTTTATCCGTAAAGGTGTCTAAAATATAAAAAACTAGACCATGTCTAGTCTAGTCTAGTTGATCGATACAGTTTCATTTTCTTTTAAAGTATATGCAAACACTTTAAAATTATAAACATGATGCTTATCAATGACTTGTATCAAGTTATCATTTTGCATCCGTCATTTGGCACGTTTTCTTTTAGTCAATTTTCTTAACGTCAAACGGCTTTGCAGCATGGCAATACAAATATTTTAATTAAAACTAATTGTTTATATTTCGATGATAATTAGAATGCTCTTGATGTTCAGACTAGTCATGTACTAGATTAAACAATGATAACAAAAAGTCTACTAGTGCGATACTGATCGGTAGAACAGTGGCGTCAGTTTAGGAACACACATCAATGTACGCCCTAAACTGTACAAAAGTGAGGCTGGCGTTAGAACAAGGATTTGGGATGCTTCTGACACACAAATGGTAGGCTATTGGCAAATCTGAAGTGGCCATAAGAAAGCAAATAGTGATTAATGACTATATAAACTAAACAGACGACCCTCTGATGAGCTTCACGTTTGACACAAAAACTGTCGTAGATTTTGACTAGTTATCAACAGCGCCATCATCATCACCAGAATGAAGGTTTTTATTGCAGTTCTATTCTTCATTGGCGCAGCTGCTGGTAAAAGATTGTTCAAGTAATGACTCAAACAGATTTGTAAAATTTACTTCTTTGTGCTTCTCTCCCTCTAGCCCAAGCCCCGACTCACAATGAGACCCGAATGGTGGTCGAGCTGTTGATCCGACGTGGTGAGCTTCTCGTCGAGAACACTCTTCATGAGATCAATGAGCTGCGCAAACAAGGTCATGAGCACCTGGTCTTTGCTCTGGAGCATCAGACGGCACTCGTTGAGGCCCTGGTTGTTGACCTGAAGATTCAGGTTCACGATCTAAACAAGACGCACGCCATTCACCACCTCCATGTCATTGTGCGTCACTGATACACTTTTTATGCTTTTTCTAAATATTTACTGTCCCCTTAATCGCAGGAAGAAGAACTTTTGCATCGTGAGAATCGCATAAGTGAGGAACTAGTCATCATCCGAGAGCAACTGAGGGACCACAAACCCCATAACAGCACTGCCGCCCAGCTCATTGCCAAGGGCGAAGAGCTGATCAGAAAGCTCATGCCACCATTGAAAAGCTGCCCCACAACCGAGACGCCCACGCCATTGAGGCGGAGATTCACCACATTGAGGCTCTCATCAAGGCTATCCAGGCCAAGCCGACCGGTAACTAACTAACTTACTTGTTTTGTAAATCGTAAATTAACTTGGTGTTTTTTGTTCCAATCTAAGGTGCTGATCTGAAGAAGGATGAGGAGCAGCTAGCTCGAACTGAAAAAACAATGGAACAGTTGTTGGCCCGAATTGGCCCCCACTAAAAGAAATTTTTGTGTTTGAATAACTTTAAATAAATCGATTGATTTAAAACTGTAACTTTTTGGTGTTTTATTTACAAAATACTCTATTTTTATGTGTATTTTTAGTCGGTAGGTGTCAGTAGTGTTAGTTATTCAAATAAAAAGTAATTTTAGTTTTAACTTAACAAAATAAATGCTTTAGGTAAAGTACAGCATAAAAATAATATTATTATTCAATAAGTTTTTCTTGTTCAATGATTAATAAATTTAAAACTTTATACGAAAGATTGTTAATTAATTGTTAGCAGCAACAGCAACAACAAAAACTGTACATTGTCAAGTGTTTCAAAAAAGTTTGCTACTAAAAGTTAAATAATTTATATTTTAGTATAAAAAATTTAAAAAAAAGATAAAGCAAAATGGTGAAGGACACAGGCAAATCCGTCTTTGCACAGATGTGGCCAAAAAACATACTACTCGACATTTCCTTGAAGTGTCTCATTGAGATAGGAGGCGAGGAGAAGCAACCACAATTTTGTTTGCTTTAGCAGAACACGGTCTGCCGTTCTAAACATGTTGGCCGTGTGTTATCACCCTTACTACCATCATTATTGAGTTGCCTGATCAAAGGTAAGCTTTAAGTTGACCATTATTTGTTTTACTAGAGTGATCGATTGTAGTAAAGCTTTTATATAAGTTGAGAGTGACAGCAGTGGCCGCCTAACATTTGTCTTTAGTACGACACTGTAAATCATCTAAATCAAAATGAAGTTTGTTCTTGCCGTTGTCTCCCTTATGTTCCTCGGCCTGGTTGCCGGTAGGTTTGCTCTGTTAACCTTGCTCTGCAAGGTTCAAATTGTTAATTGTTAGTTTAATTGAATTTTTGGTTTTCTCTGCAGCCCAAGAGCACCCGAACGCCGATGTGATCAATGACATGATCAAGCGCGGCGAGAGGTTGCTGAATGAAAGTCGAGAGATTGCCCATGCTTTGCGCGAGCAGCACAAGGGCCACCTCCTCGGCGCTATTGAGCACGAGGAGGTAATTCTCGAGGCGCTGGTCGTTGACATGAAGGAGCAGCTGAAACACGTCACCCCCCAGAACATTCATCACATCCATATTTTAGAAGAAGACCTTGTAGGTTTACTTGCATTTTAAAGCGTGTGCGTTTAATAACAACATATTTAATAATGATCATTTAACAGCTGCACTTGGAGAACCGAATCTCTGAGGAGTTGCACATCATCATCAACGAGATCCACCCAAACCCACCCAAGCCTCTGACCCCTGCTGAGCTCATCGCTCGCGGTGAGAAGCTGGTGAAGGACGCTCAGGATGAGCTGAAGGTGCTCGGAACGCACCACCGAGAGTACAAGGCAATTGAGCACGAGGTTAAGGAGGTGGAGAATCTGATCAAGAACGTGAAGGCTGACCCAAGCAAGGCCAACCAGGAGGCCGTGGAGAAGCTCACCCGACATGAGCGCACTCTGGCCACCCTTCTCCAGCGCGCCAAGGGCCGTGGCCATTAAGCCAAGATGATTACAATTGGCCGACACCCAATTTACACCTAAACTCAGAGAAATAAATATTGTTTTTCTCAATAAATTTTTCTAATATTAGTTTTTTAAAAGTGCAGTTTTTTACTTTTAAGCTTTTGAACAAACAAATTTAAGCAAACAGCAACAACAAAATTTATTTCAATGTCTTTTCATTTCTTTCGGAAATTGCAAGTTTATAATTAATGTCGATTGACAACAAAAATTAATTTTTAAAATGAAAAACTTAAAAATAAATTGCAGTTATAACTTTGTTTTATAAACTTTTATCATATTTTACAAAATTAAAAAATGAAAATCTTTGTTTATTACCTAATTTCCGCATAAATACTTAAAGTGATTTATTGCTCAAAATAAAAAATTGTCTAAATAATTTTTAAAATGAGTATAAATTTGCTTTAGTAAACAATATAAATTTGTTTAAAATTTTAGTCATTCTGCAACAACAATTTCATAAAAATTCAAAAATGCATATTAAAACTTTGCTAAATACTATTTGTTTCAATACCCTTCAAAATGTCCAAAGACAACTAAAAATACAAAAAATAATTGTTTTTAACATTTTAGATCCTTTTGTTGCTAATCCAAACAACATTCAAATTAGTAACAATGATTTTATTTTTATATTAGTTTTATTTTTACTTGGTACTTGGTATTGTTTTTATGGAATTGATCCAAACTTTAAAATGTCAGACATTTTTTCAAAAAACTATTACATGAAAAGTAAATATATTTACTATCACCAAACATACAGCAAAACAAGCTGGGGAATCGGTGAAATCATTTCTATAGTTGCCTTCACTGCCGTTATTTGTCATTATTGTGTATTTGTTTTTGTAACAAACTTAAAGCAAAAAATATGTCCGCCGTTTTTAAACTGTTCAAACAGTGAAAGTGAAACATTAAAAATTGTTAAATGTCGCAAAAATGATGATAAATTTTACAAGTTTAACTTTTTATTCTTTTATACTTACTACATGTGGTTTGCTAGCAAAATGGTAATTAAAAACGGAATGTTTATATTTAATTGGCAAAACACAATTTTTTGGTTTTTCACCCACCCTGTTACTGCAAGTTATTATATTTGGAGTAAGTTTTGCAAAATTAAAATTAAATATTTTTAATAAATTTATTTGTAGCTGTTGTATTTCCTATTAACGCTATTCACAATGCAAAAATTTTAAAACTTAAACAGCGTTTAATTTTAAACAAATTCAAAATGCTCAATTACAGTATACAAAAAACCAAAAATATCCCTCATCATTATTTTTCTAAAACTTATCTCAACTTCAATAAACAACTTAGTGCACTAACTTATCAAATTGAAAGTTATTCAACGTATTTAAGCTCACAAATGACAATTTGTTTTGCTAGCCAAATTTTTAAAATGTGTTATGAAGTGTTTGTACTCATGAAACTAGGAAGTAAAATGAATTTTACGCAAATATTCTTTTTTTGTTTATTTCCTACATATTTTTCTATTGTTATGTTATGGTTTACGTATCAGTGCACTGTTATTGATCGACAAAATAAGGCAATTTCCGATCAATGTCTGTTGTTTTACAACCACATTCAACAAGTAAAAAGTTTTCCGGTCATGTGGAAACTCAAAGCACAACTGTTTGCACGTCATAATCGTCTTGAGTGCTATGTCATGAAACTGTTTGCTGGTTACCGAATTAACTCCAATACTGTTTTAGAAGTAAGCTTTAATTAATAATTTTTCTGTTTGTTTATTAATTTATTATTTAGCTCATTGGATATGTGACTGTCTTTTTCTTAATGACTGTTGAGCGTTATCGCGATATGTGAAAAATAATGTTTATTTAAATTTAAAAATATTGTTTGTGTCAATTTTTATATTACTGTATAAATGTGCTGTTTACTCATTTTACAAATATTTTGAAGCATTTTTACACTTGTAGTATTATGCTTTGTAAGTGCACTACAAAAATATAAAATATGGGTTTGCTGAATCTATACACAATTTTTAAAGATTTTTGTTCAATTTTTAACTGACATTTTTGTATGTGGTTATCATTAAAATAAAAAATGACAAGGGCGTGAGTGTCGCTTCGCGACACGTACTTTCTAGTTTTTCCAAATTTTTAAGCATTGACTGGTGTCATTTGGTTGATCGGCATCGTCCGACGGCTTGGGACACAACTCGCAAGCTCGTTGTGCCCCAAGCCGTCGGTGCCGATCAACCAAATGACACCAGCCTTCAACATTTGGGGTTTACTTGATTGGTTTATTTGTGAAATATTTGTAAAAAGTTCTGTTCAGTATCATTTTTAAAAAAATCTATCAAAAAATACTTTTAGTTGTCCAGTCAACTCAAACTTAACACCAATAGATAAATGCTAGTTAGCGTTGCATTTATATAAAACTTCGGCTTGATATCATAAAATATGTAATTTCTAGAATCATGAATGCAAACGCAAAAAATCATATAGAACTTAAATAGGGATTTGCACAAAAATTTTAAAAGGTTCTAATAATTACTTTTGTTGCTCGAATCAACCTAAGTTTAAAACCGATTGATGGATGACATTTAGAATTGCTTTTAAGTAAAACAGTGTTTAGATATCATGAAAAATGTAATTTATAGAATCATAAAAGTATATGCAGAAAATCATATGGAATTAATATAAGAATTTTTATGAAATTTTTAACTGGTCAAAATAATTACTTGCGTTAATCAAATTTACTCCAACTTAATACCATTAGATAGGCACTACTTTGCATTGTTTTCAGGTAAAACTGAGCTTTTAAATCTTGAACGATGTAATTTATAGAGTAATAAATGTAAACACAACAAATCATATGGAATTAATATATGAAATTTTTAACTGGCCGTAATAATTACTCTGAAAGGTTGAATCCTGTTGAATTTAACGCCAGTAAATAGACATCCGTAAGCTTAGTATTCAGGTAAAAACCGCAACTCGATAACTTTCACGGTGTATTTTTTAAAGTCAAAACAAATCGTATAGAACTTATTCGGAAAGTTCGAATTTATGATCTTAAAAATGCACCCGGTGTTCGAATCACCCCAAGTTTGGCACCATTTGAAAGATGCCATTTAACTTGTTTATTGTGTAAAAACCGTTTCTCGATATCTTGAACGATGTAATTTATAGAAACAAAAAAGTGCGTGCAGAGAGAGAAACATAATTTTTTTAGTGAAGTTAGATAGATTGCAACAATGTCAGTGTCAAATTAAGATATCTACTTGAGAGGTTTCTTAATTTCAAAGTAAACCAAAAATATTGCAGCCCACAATGCTCAATTAAACGTTTAAAAACAAAGTCGCACAAATAGTAGTAAATTGGGTGAAATAAAGGACACAGGAAAATATAAGTTACTCATCTGCTGCAATGTAATTTTTCTAAATTGTATATAAAGTAACGTTTCTTATAAGCACTAAACACAAAGTTGGTTTTTACTAACAAGTCAATCAAGATGAAGTTTTCAATTGTCATTGCTATTGCCTGTTTGGTTGGTTTCGCTGCTGGTGAGTGAGCATTTTGATTAAACGTTAAACTAAATATTTTACTTTCATATTAGCCCAAGCAACACCTGGCCATGAAGGTCGCCAGTTAGCTGAGGCTCTTTCCAAGCGAGCTGAGGCACTAATTACTAGCACAAAGGCAGTTCTGGCCGAGTTGTACAAGCAAGGCAAGGGCCACCTGGCCAGTTCAATTGAGCATCAGATTGTGCTGGTAGAAGCACTTGCATTAGACCTGAAGGCCTCACTAGCAAACGCGACCAAAGAGCATAGTGTACATCATGTTCATGTAATTGAGGAAGATTTAAACAAGTTTCAGTTATAAGAAGATTTAATAATCAAAAAAGACAATGTGTGAAAATAAAAACTTTGAAGAAAGAAAACATTAATCAACTGTCGGCAGTCAACAGCTCACTCGTTTACTCGTCATCGCTCAGCTCCACTCCGTACTTCAATTTGACCTAGTAAAAACAGTATTAGTTTTACATTTGTTAACAACATTACTAAACAGTTTTACCTCTTTAAATGACTTTTCAGTTTCAGCTCGGACGCGGATGATGTACTTTTCAATGTCTGTTTTGTATTGTCTTTTTTCAGTTATGATTTCTTCTTCAAGCTGCTTTTGCTGCTCTTCTTGGAACTTTTTCACCTTTTCAGTAGCAGAACCATTCACGCTGGCCAGCTCTCGCTGGAGTGCAGATTTCCGCTTTTCGGTGTCCACCATTGAAATGTTTTCAGCTTGTTCACCGCTGCAAATAGTTTGTAATCCGTCAACAAAGAGAAAGTAAAGAGGGTCGAAGTTGCTGTCAATGTCTTCACTTTCAAAAGCTTCTTTTTCCAGTTTCTTTTTGCTGAGGTGCAAGTTAATATGCCTGAGTGTGTTGCCTTTCTTGTTGAAAACTCTGCCACACAGTGGAAAATTGCATTCAAATCGTTTTACACCAGAGTGGATGAGACTGTGCTGAGTTAAAGCGCTTCTTAGTTTGAATTTCTGTTGACAATCTTCCTCCGGACATATAAACGCTCTTACGCCAGTGTGGACAAGTTTGTGTTCCGCCAAATTACCTGCTGACTTGAATGCCTTTTTACAACCCGTTTCCAAACAGATGAACGGTCTGGCGTCAGAATGGACTTTTAAATGAGTTATTAATTCACCATTAGATTTAAAAGCCATTTTGCAGTTTTCTTTTGAGCAGACAAAAGGCTTTGCGTTTGAATGGACTCGAGCGTGGATTTTTAAATCGTTTTTGGTTTTGCAGGTTTTCTTGCAGCCGTTTACTGGACAAATAAAAGACCTGACATCAGAGTGGACAAGATAATGTCTTATTAGATTCGCTTTTTGAGTGAAAGCCCTTCCACAACCGTCTTCTTCGCAGACAAAATGCTTTGTATTTGTTTCAGAATGGACGATAGAATGCCGTTTCAAATTATTTTTCTGCGTAAACGCCTTTCCACACCCTTCCTCTTCACAAATGAATGGTCTAGAATGAATGACTGAATCTTTAGCTTTGCAAGTTTGCTTCTTTGGTTTTGCAGATCGATTAGAATCGTCCGATTCAACCGTTTCCTCTTTTTCATGCTGAAATTTTAAAACTTTAGCTTGTCGAGGGCGCAAACTAGGCTGCTTAGCATCAATTTTAGGAATCACCAGAGTGTGAGTTTGCTTTTGGACTTTAGCTTTGTCGCTGGTTGCTTCAGCTGAAACTGCAGGCTCGGTTACAGTTTTATCATCAGTTGCTTGTTTTTGCTTTCTGGTCTTTCTCTTTGGTTCAGCATTGACATCCGTATTTGGCTGCTCGGCGGCAAAAGCTTTGTTTACTTTCAAAGCAGTGGCACCTTCAGCTTCAGATTTACTCGATGCACCTGTAGCTTTTCGTTTTTTTCCGGCCATTATTGCTGTGAAGATGCTGTAGATTTAAAGAATGTTTGTGTAAGTTTTGGAAAGAATCATTTAAAAAACAGAATCTTACGGCAGAAAGAAGGTGAACAAAAAGAAAGGTGAAAGAATCGCAAAAGCACAGATGGAAACGTTTTGCTGTCGTACTGAAAACAATCGGCATAGAACCGTCAGTAGATGACATGTCATCCAAAGAAAAGCACGCTGGCAATGCTCACACAAAACAATTATCTATCAAATAGAAGTATCAAAAAGGTAACCAAACATAAAATGACATTTAAACTTTTTTTGAAAAAATTTATTGTGGATTAATTTGTTAAATTGTAAGCAGAATTTAGATGAAAATTTAAAATCTTTCAGTGGTTTGAAGAGCAAACAATCAAAACGGTGCTGCAGTACTCTGAGTACTCTTGATCTTTACGTTCGCCATTGTGGATGTCTTGAAACGAGAAAACTTTGATGGAAAATGAAGTGAGATGGAAAGCAATTTTAGAGTCAAGAGAAAAGTGATGATACACGCTACTCATCGCCAACGTGTTTTTTTGGATGAAATGACATGTCATTTACTGACAGTTCTTTGACGGTTGTTTTCAGTTCAACAGCAAAACGTTTCCATTTGTGCTTTTGCGATTCTTTCACCTTTCTTTTTGTTCACCTTCTTTCTGCCGTAATATTCTGTTTTTTAAATGATTCTTTCAAAAACTTACACAAACATTTTTAAAATCAACAGCATTTTTCAACTAGAATGGCCGGAAAAAAACGAAAAACTACAGGTGCATTGAGTAAATCTGAAACTGAAAGTGCCACTGCTCCAAAAGTAAACAAAGTTCGTAAAGCTAAAAATCCAGTTATTTATTCTGGACCATTCATTTGTGAAGAAAATGGGTGTGGAAAGGCGTTTAACCGAACTAATGTTTTAGAAACTCATTCCCTCATCCACAATATTGTGAATCGTTTTGAGTGCAATTTTCCACTTTGCGGCAAGGTTTTCAACAATCGAGGCAACACTCTTGCTCACATCAAATCACATCTGGATACAAAGAAGCTGGAAAGCAAACACTTTAAAAATAATGCCATCGACAACAACTACGACCCTCTTTACTTTTTACTTGTAGATGGCTTACAGGCTAAAATTGATTGCGAGCTGAGCGAAAATAGGGAGACTGTCATTGCGAACCCCAGTGAGCAAAAGAAATTGTTCCAAGAATTGGCCCATCTGCGGAAAACTGCCAGCAGTAAAGTAAAACGATTCCAAAAAGAGCGACTGGAACAGATGGAAGAAAAAATTAACTGCAAAAAAGAACTATGCAAATCAAAAACTGAAAAGTACAAAGCCCGCGTCCGAGTTGAGGCTGAAAAGTCAATTGAAGAGGTAAAACTTTTTAGTAATGTGGTTAACAAATGTAAAACTAATATTGTTTTTACTAGTTCAAATTGAAGTACGGAATGGAGCTGAGCGACGATGAGTAGACAAGTGAGCCGTTGACTGCCAACAAATGATTGATTTTTCCCTTTTTTAAATTTCATTCATTGTATTATTAAATTTTTTGTTTTTTAAATTTTCTCAAATCAATGTTTTCAATTACTTTATAACTTTTCAACTAGATTTGGTTTAAATTGCTTGGTTTATAAAATCTAGTCACACATTGAGTTGCACATTGAGAACAGAATAATTGAGGAACTTGCAATGATCGAGGACACACTGAACTACGGTCACCTGAACCAGCCAGCTGACAAACTGACAATCTTTTTGCTAAATCTCAAAAATAGAGTATCTGAAGAACTGATTGCAATTCAAATGGCCATTTATCACCGACATGAGGGCAGTTCAGTTGAGTCGCTGATCAAGAAAGCAGAGGGCTTGATCCATAGCTATTTTTTGAAAATCGCATTTCTGAAGAATTATACATCATCACCCATCTCGGTGACGGTCACCACGAGGAGCACAAGAGCGGAACTGACACGATGGCCCAGAAACTGGTTGCCCACGCCATTTCGGTCATTCACCAGGCAGAAGAGGCGGTTATGCAGGATAAACACATTCGAATGCAAGATGCTGCAGCCATTAACCATGAGATTGGCGAAATCAGAAAGTTGATTAAGGTCATTGAGGGGCATCCCAGTGCCGCTGAGCTGAAGGCAGAGGCGACGCATCTGGCAAAGCACGAGGAATCACTGAAAACGCTGGTTGAACGTGCCAGACATCCTCATCACAGCAACACCAAAATGCCGCCCATAAACAGTCCCTTTTTATAAGCGTATCTAAACAAAAGTACAACATTCACATAAATTGTTGATTTAACGTTTAATTAAATTATTAAAATGGAGTTTGTTTTAATTTCACGTAATGTTATCTACACAGTGGTTAATTACCAGTGTTGAACTAAATTATAAAGTCACACTCAATCTTTTTGAAAAATGACAATAATAAAGTTGAATGCTAAATTGTTTTCATTTATAATGCAAATTTTAAAATTCACGTATTTTTTTAATGCAACACATTCAAATGTTTTTGTTAAACTCGTCATTACTGCTGTAGAAAAATATTTCTGTAAAGTCATGCATTTTAAGCGGGAGCATTTTTCTCATTTTAATTTGAACTTTAATTAAACAGTCCATTCTTCATTCGTCTGGCATTGCAAATGAGAATGCCGCTGTAGGCATTAATAAAAATCCACTCGCCAACGTTAGATGCAAGGTGCCAGTAGAAGCCTGGCTGACTGGCGTTCCAGAACATGCGACCGTGATTCTCAAAGTACAAATGAGGAGAAATTTTTGCAGAGATTAGGCCACAGACGACGAGGACAATGAGGGCGAGAATGCCCGTAAAGGTGATGACGGCCATCGTCAGTGGCCGACTCTCCAGGCCCTCCTTGGCCATTTCATTGCTCAGGTAGACGAGCAGTGTCGCGTAGAGGTAGGTGGCGGTGAAGCCGGCCACCGCCATGCTCGCATGCACCAGCAGCCACTCGGTGCTGCGAAAGTTGCCCGGAATCATCAGCAAACAGGCACTGCAGACGAAAACTACCAGGGCGATGAAGTTGAACTTATCCAGTCGCTGCAGGTGCTCCACTGAAATGGACGGGTTCACTTTGGGCAGTTTCACGTGAATGTAGTACTCTAGCTGCCGGTATCGAGCGTACACGATGAAGGACACTGTTGGAGTGTAATAGAGCGGGTTAATGAGGACGAACTATTGCACTACTGAGCACAAATGCACTAACTGAGCACACAGAGGCTGTCGATGAACTGTGAGAAGAATGCCGCCTGTGGTCCGACACTGCCAGTGTCGCTAATCCACGGCAGAATCGGCTCCACTTGACCTTGAATTAAGGCTGCTGGGTAGCTAGAAAGGAAGAAGATTATGCAAATATCAATAAATAAGTAGGGCAAAAGTAGGGTTTAGTATGTGTGCTTGCATTGTGAGGAACATCAAGTGGAAGATGCTGGCGGTGGCAATACTGTAGCAATAGATGTTTCGAGTGAATATTTCTACTATTTTTGCCTTCAGTGGCCAGTGGATCGACGTTTTAGAAGTGTCGCTACCATTTTTAAACGTCTGTGTTGATTTACTGTGATTGATGGGGATGATGGAATTGGATTTTTTAGTAAGGAAACTGTTGTTATTATTATTTACATCCATGTTGGGTGATTTAATAAATTTTTAATTTTATTGTTTTATTTAATTGTTAATTGTGTTGAAGCAAATTTTTTAAGCTGACTACATACAAATGAACAGAAAAACGACTGGCGGCTTTACATAATGTTTTCCTATCGATAAAAATGTGTAAGGGGGTAATGGAGCTATGTAGTCAGTTGACTGAAGCTAAAGATGTAGTGAGAAATATCTTGATTTAGTTAGAGTGAGCCCAACATTTGTGGGCAAGGTGTTCGTTGTTATCTCTGCTGCATTTTTTGCAACCGCATTCTTTGCTTTGAAATGCATTTTTCGTCAGTCATTGCACACATTTCTGGTTGATTATGTGACAAGATAGCAGGCATGAACCTATGTAAAGTCAACTAAAAGAAAAAAACAAGATGATCATCGAGCTGAACTGAAAAGAGAAAATTCCGTTAAAAAAGTAAAAATCGTCATTTTGCTTTCGATTCACTGAACTGAAAGCAATTATTTAGACATTACAATGCAAAGCTCATTATTCAACACAAGTCAAGTGTTATCAAGTCTGAAAGAAAAAACATAAACTTTTCAGTGCAGATTACAATGATTTTTATCTAATTTAAATATTCTTCAGAATTCAAACTAAAAATATAATAAAATAGAGGATGTTAAACAGCAAATTTTACTTGTAAATTAAAATTTTTAACAAAACTGCCGCCGGACGCAATTCATTTATATTTTTAAATTTCTTAGACTTTTGTACATTTTTCCCCTGCAACAACATTATTTTGCACTCGGCTGAATATGCGCAAAAAAATGTCAGAAAAGTGTTGACGGCGATCTAGAACATTTTTCGATGGTTTTAGTATTATTTAGTTCTATCCAAAAATGGAAACCAGTGCAACAAACAAGAAAGACGACCATGCTGGTCGGTCTAAACTTGATTCTAAGTCGGGCTACCATCACCAAACAAGTACAACTACAGGCTGATGTAAGCGTAGGCGCAGCTAAAACCGAGGAGATCGTTTAGTGAGCGCAGGTGTTCTACTGTCACTCTCACTTTTGTTTGCTGCTGCAGCTGTGAATGTACTTCTTCAACTGTCGGTACCAAATGCAACTTATAAGAAACACTGGTGAGGGTAAATAAAAACAATAAAAACGGTTAAGCTTAAAAGTTTGCAAGCTGAAAATAGTAGAATGCTTCCAAACAGACTGAGAATGGACGGCGTATCGATGAACTGTGAGAAAAGAACCGCATGTGAACTGACACTTCTGCCGTCACTGATGTAGGAAAAAAGGGACGCCAGCTGATTCTGTACGACTGCAGCTGAATTGCTAAATGCAAACAGGGGTTAGATGCAAAAACAAATACAAATAAAAGCATTTATTTAAAGAAAAGATATTTATAAACTGACTATTTACATTCTGATGAACAACAACAAAATGATACAACAGCAGATGAGTAAAGAAATGCTCCAAATGTAAAATTGAAAAAGCTCAATGAACTGAATTTTGAATTTGATGTCCACTGAATGGATATAGTAGTTCCGGTGGGTGATGTTTTCGTTTTAAATTCAATTGTTTTTAGTGTTGCTCCATTGTTTTAGTTGTAAAATGTAAACTGACAAGCATTTTGTCATAAGCAAATTTTCGCCATTCATGGTAGCCAAAAGTAAAATCGATTACATTTTAGTTAAAACTTTTTTGCAGTTTGTTTTACAAAAAAAGAAAAAGTTTATTATATAACATGAAAAGGTATCCTTTGATCAACAAAAAGAATTTGTACTTGCTCTTAAGCAGACAAGTAGATTATCGATCGAATAACAACGGTGTGTCAAGTTACTAACAAAATGTGTTTCTACTATCTAGATAACAAAAACAAAACGCAGACAGAAGTTAATCTGCCAAACATCAGCTATACTACTATTTCCTAACCACATTTAATTTAATGATAAAGCAAAATTGACAAGTCTGAATAGAAGTAACAGACAAAACACAGATCATCGACTTTGCATCACCGCTAATGATGATGGTGCCCCTCTGCAGTGGGCTTTGTACGGAGGTTGTACGCAAGAAAACCTTTTTTTGTGCAGTAATTGGATACGCATCATAGGTATCACGGTAACGGTAGCAGCATCAAATGCAGACTATTGACATTGTTGTAATACAGGAGCAAAGTACTGGTAATGCTAAGGTGAGCTCCATTGAAAAGGGTTGTACCGTAGAAAGAGAGAGAGAGGGTAGGTGTGCAATTAAGTAAATTAACTCACACAAAAAGAAAAAGAAAACAAACTAATGAGACGAGTACCCTCTTGAGGAAATTATCCCCGTTTCAATGCGTTCAATTTTCATTCACTAAAAAATAAAAAAAACTTCCTTGTCAAACACTTTTCTAAATTTGTTTTAAAAACTTGGCAAATAAAATAAGTGTGTAAAAACGCAGTAAAGTTAATTAAACAGATCTTCAGACAGCGGAGACAGAGAAAACAGAGGGACGTCCTTACTCGCTTTTCACTAAATTAATGATGTCAGTGGACAATTGAATGGTATGCAAATATAATAAAACTGACTATGTTTATTGTATTCTTTTTGCAATAAGAAACAGTTTTTGTGTGTATTACCGCTAATCAATTAGTATTCACTGCAACAATCACCATCACCACTACCACTACCATTATCATCATCATCATCATCATCATCCCCGTCACTATCATCAACTTCTTCAGCGTCTGGTCTGGTCATATATAATTTGAAAAGCAGAAAAACCATTTCCGTTTGAGCATTGTTAACATCATTGACTTTGGTGCCCCGTCTATTGAATAGCGCCAATGTACTTAGTCAATGCAGTCTACCGGTCTATATACGCACAATACCTGCTCAATAGAGAGAAAGAGACGAAAAACTGTACACTGCTTGCTTGCTTGTATGTGGCAGTATCTACAGGCACCCACTCACTGCAATCCCTCGGTTGTAGCATCATTCAGGAGAGAGAGAGAGAGAGAGAGAGAGAGAGAGAGAGAGAGAGAGAGAGAGAGAGAGAGAGAGAGAGAGAGGAGAGAGAGAAAGAATGAGAAAGAGAGAATTTCCGCAATGCAAAAATCTCCCTTCCAGTCTGCTTTGGTGTCCACGTTTTTGCCATCATTTCCTAAGTTGCCGTCGCCAGCAAAGTGTGTCGGTTTTTGCCTAGTTTGCACAGAATTAGGGTCAGCACACAGACGCTGAAACACAAAAGTTACAAAGTTTTTATCTCATCACCTGCTCACACATCATAAAAAGCAAGTTAAATCAAAAGAACAAAAAATGTCGAGCTTTCTAAAGAGGAAGAAAAAGTGGTCAGTTTGTTTTCAATCACCGCCAGCTGCCATTGTTCTGCTCATCTCTCAGGCAGTCGACGCGGTCAGTCGTAATATGATTTCTCCGCCCTTGAAAGGTAAGTTTAAAAAACTAATCAATTTCTCAAACATCATCTTTGTTTGCCATATTAAATGCAATCCCCTCCTTCCCACTTCATTCCGCAGATGAACAATCCAATGGAACTGGCACCAGCACTCACCTCAGTCCGAGCCACCACCCGGCAATGGTCATCTTCGGCGGCCTTTTTCTGGGTGTGCCAATCATCTTTTTCATTCTCCTGCTAACGTGTGTTCGCTGCTGCTACGGCTGCTACAATATCCTTTGCAATCGAGGGCCGATGAAGGCGTCGGGACCGACCTCCTCGGTCTTCTCCTCAGATCCGGAGAACTCGCTTGATCCGGTGGATGTCTACAATGTTGACTCGGAGAGCTTTTAAAACTAATACTCGCTTTTGCTAATTGGCAGGCTAATTTATTTTTTTGTGTGTGTTTTCAACCACTAATCTAATTGCGAAATGTGAATGCAAAAATGTTTTTGTTAGTTTTGGTTTATTTTTAATTATTTTTGCCTTTTAATTATTTCTGTCATGCATTTAATCGTGTTTTTACCGCCGTACAGCAATCAAAGCGTGATATTGACAGGAAGACGTCTGAATTACAAACACTCATGTAAATGCGGTTTTGGATTGGTGTTCTGCCGTTATCATACTCATCAAACTCAATCGCAATTGTCGAAAATTTTTCTTTTGCCTTGCATTTTTGTCTTTTGCTGTTTTGTCGCTGATTTTACGCTTTCAATAAACAAAGAGAATAACTTTGAGTAAAGGCGTTGTTATCTATAATTTTTATTGAAATTGGCAGAGGGCGTTAACAGGCGTGATTCGAGTCGTCTCAGTTCGTTCAAAGGTGTAACAAGGGAGAGAAAAAGAAGGAAGGGTATTGAGCTACTTGTGCCTGGTTTACAGTTTGTCACTCACTTGTGAAATTGCTACTCGTCTATATATGATGACTTTCCTGGGCTATCTAAAGCATCTCCTTCTCTCTCATTCTTTTTCTCTCAGCAACTTTCTCTTTCTCACCGTCTCTCCCTTGCACCCTCCGTTGCCACCTGATCACCGATCTCCGTCTCTGGTTCAGTTACGTCTGGGCGAGCTGCAAGCATCATGTTGGCTAGCGGCTCTCTCCTCGTTCTCGCTGTCTTCATTTATTTGATCGACTACTGATTTGTATCTCAGCAGTACTACTTTCACGCACTGTCACACACATTCACACACAAGCACACCGACACTTCTCGGCTATTGAAGAAGCAACAATGGGCAAGCCTAACAAGCGTCGTCCTGTTCGATTCAGAGAGTCTCGTCAGCAGACGTCATCGTCCTCCTCAGAACCAATTGATCTGGATCGGCCAATCGGTAAACACACACACACACACACACACTTGTGCATTCCTTTTTTCTAATGATATGATCATTACTGCCTCTATTTGTTGCCTGTAATCATTGTGGAGCAGAGTACACCAAACTGCTGCTGGTGAACAAGGCGATCATCATTGCGACCTCCTCGGCGTGGCACATGTGCTGTCTTCTGCTGGGCCACCGGTCGCCCTTCTCCTCGCCCTTTCAGGCGGCGGACGGCACCTTCTACCAGTTCCCGCCTGATAAGGCCTCTCCCTGGCTACTCTTCATGAAGTCATTCGATGAGGTGCGCTGCTCGGTGCTCTTTTCCATTCTCTTTCAGGCGGCCACGCTGGCCTTTGTCCGGCTGGCCTACAGACACGCCGAGGAGGATTTGCTAATCTTCTCCATTCTGGTCAGAAAAAAGGCCACTAAACTGAAAAGTTGGTGGCTACAGACCAGTGCTGCTGCTGGGAATGCTGGTGGTGCACCAGTGATGGTGAAAAAGCATACAACGAAAAGGCGAGAAAAGGAGAAGGAAATAAGCTGGGCAAAGTGGGCTTGGCGGAGCTTTCTATCTCGAGTAAAACTCCAATTTACGCTATTTTATTGAAAACAAAGTGAAATATTCAGCTAAGCATTGGTTCTGCAAAGCAGGTTCTGCTTCTGACAATTTTCTTTGTTCTTATTAAGATCACAAAATTCTGTTTTTTGTTTTTACATTTTCAAACTTTATTTTTTCGTTTTGTAAAATTACTTCATCATGAATGCAAACCAAAAGAGAATAAGTGATGCGAATAAAAAGTTGACTATATTTAGCGTTACTTTTTGTTTTTTTCATTCTGTCAAACTCGACTTTTGCGCATAAAAAATCGTTCTTTATTCGGCTGATATTACTTTCTCCACAGTGTCCAATAGTGTTTTATTTCACTTTTTCATCTTCCATTTCACCCCCTCACTCTCTCCTCCCTTCTCAGTTTGCTGTCGAAACACTGGCCAACAAGCCACAATTCAAAACAAGCAATATAAGCAAGAAAGCAGGCTACACTACTTGAATAATGTCAACTAACGAATCCATGTACACAAACACGCAAACACACACATCAGCAGCAGCAGTGTAAACAGATGATCGATTTTCCTGCGAAAACATATTTGTCAATCTTACGGACCTCTTAACTCGGATTCCTTGTTAGTCCGATACACACACACATACATTTTGTGTCGTATCCACTAGTGCGGGGGTTACCCCCCACTTTCCAGTGGCCCCTCTAATCAGTTTGCATTTTTCTTTCCCCAAGGCAGTGAAGCTGTTGCTGATGCTGTCGAATTGCCAATTCCCATGAATTTGCAACACCGAATGTGCATCGTAGCTCTAGAAAGTTGGCCTGTGCAGTGCAGCAAAGTCGACGCTAAGCTTTCGTCCTGTCTGGCTGACAATTTGTTCTTTTGCTTAGTTTTTGTAGCATCATTGTGCAAGGCATTTTCTCTTTTTCTCTTGCAGCATCAGCAGTCTCTTCTTATACTTAAATTAACGAGAATATTGGTTGTGTGTTTTAAACTTTTAATCTTTAATGTTTTCATAGAATTTTTTTATCTATGCCCAGATTTTAATTAAACTGGAGCCTCCTTTGTGGTCTATTTAAAATTTAATATAAATCTTTCATAACAAATGTTTTTAGCACATGTTATAAAATTTAATATTTTTACTAAAAGTGTCAAAAAAACTGTCACTTTCACTTAAGTTCAAAACTTACGAGCAAATTTTTGCTGTAAAACTTAAATGGCATTTTTAACACCACTTAAATTTTAGTTGAGAACCAATTTTTTTTATTTTCTGTCACTCAATTTTTAAAGCATTTCGATTTTCTATATAGTTTTAGATAAAATCACAACTTTTCAAATTCTTCTTTGTCCAAAAAAACTCATTAAACTATTTTCACACGGTTCTTTATTATTTGTCTTTTGCACTTTATTTCATTTGAACAGAGCATCTTTACTTTTCTATTTGTTAATATTCTCACGAGGGAACATCACCCCACAGTAATTGCTGATTAACCCGACTAGGATATCGTTGGAAAGGTCTTTTAAAATAAAAATGTACGTGTCCGAGCGTTTTCTGCATAACTTTGCATTTCCCGAGGAACCAGGTCTCAAAGTTGACTTTTTCGTAAATTCGTTCTCACTGTCGCTGCAGTTTCTTGTTTCGATAGTTTTCAGTATCGATTGTTTTTGCTTTAGACACATAGTGAAACATATAGAAAACGTCAACTTTGAGACCCGATTTCTTGGGAAATGCAAAGTTATGCAAAAAATGCCCGGACACGTACATTATTATTTTAAAAAACCTTTCCAACGATACCCTAGTCGGGTTAATCAGCAATTACTGGGGGGTGATGTTTCCTCGTCAGAATTATTTTTTATATTCAATTTCCTCAATATTTTGTTCACCAATTCAATTTGTTGCGAGCATCTCAATTTGCCTTTTTTTGCTTTTTTTTGCGTTCACCAAATGAACTCGCATTTCTTTTTTGTGACTGCTGGGCAACTGCTGGTAAAACCAAACAGACCAGCAGAAAGTGGCCACTATGCTGAGTTTGTTCGTTTAACTAGCCATCACAACTACTAGGTCAGCTACCAGACCAGAATAGTTAGGCGGGCAAGTTCAGCACACTGAGTTTGCTGTTTTAGTTTAATTCGACACTGTAATGCTGTTTTGACAGAAAAAAGTGCACTGAAAAAAAGATCACCTCAAGCTCAAGCTGTGAACACGTTCGCCTTCATTTTAAAATGTTAAGAAAGCTTTTTTAGATTTCAAACAGAGCAAAGCCTGGTTTTACTTGCCACTCAAAACTTTGGTAAAAGTACTCAAGTGAAAATTTTTTTCTCTTAGAAAAGTACAAAACAATGGCGTTTAAACATCAGAAATGCTGCCTTTATAATAACTCTGCAGTGTCATCATCCAAATGGTTTCTTTCAATTTTTTACAGCTTAATTACTACTTATAATAGAGCGGTCGTTCAATCAGCGGCATTCGTCTGCTAATGCACTCTTTACTCTTCTTCTTCTTTTTCACTTCTTTTTTCCATTTCCATTGTTCTGCCCATCACATTTACATAACTTCACATAATGTCACTGGAAACACTTGGAGGAGTACAGAAACTGCTTTCATTCATTCAACATGAGAACAGGACAGTTGCTTTGAAGGCGACAAGGCCACCACCACCACCACGACTTTGATGGGAAACTACCACCGCTACTGTGGCGTCTCCGACCAAAAAGATCTAATCCTATTGATTTACTTTGCACGGCAGCAAGAGCACACAGGCAAATTTTCATCTTTCTCCAGATGCCTTCTGGCTGGACACAATGAGCTGGCAAGCAGAAGGAAATATATGGCGCGGACAAATACTGCCACACAAAGGCAATAGTGGTCGCTGTGGTGATGATGGCAATGGCGATGCCGATGATGGTCGCAGATGCTGCTGATGCAACTGTTACTGCCACTGATGTGCCAGTGCCAAAATGCAGTAGCAGTTGCACTTGGTCGTGCCCATTTAATGAGAGTGAACTTAAAAGGCAAATGGTGATGTATTAGCTGATTAAATTTCTCTGATGACCTCGAACCGTTTGCCTGCCAGCACCAAAGTGAAGAGAGATTGGAGAAGAAGAAGAATTGAAGAACAGAAAACTTTTTTCATCTACTAATTAAGTAGCACGGTTGTACTTGCGCAGTTAACATTTTTCTACTAATTAGTCTACAAAGTTTGACATTTCATATTTTGCTGAAAAAGAGAGGGAAAAAGAAGTGGAAAACTTTTCTGATGATCAGTTTTCATTATTAATATAAAATATTTATGCTGACAATTTAGTTGAATTCTCCTAAATAATGACAGATCTTCTCAAATGTTATGTTAAAAATTGTTTTATTATTTTAAATTCTCGTAATGTAAAAGAAAAAATAATAAAGTCATTTGGTGACGCGTGAATTTTTCCAGCAAAATGTCAGCACACAGTGAAACTTTTATTTGAGAACAAATAATAATAACAGCAGTAGTAGCAATAATAAGCTGACAAAAGGACTGTGTGTCGTATGCTGATCGCAGTTTATGTGTTCAGCATTACAGGCAATGTTTCAATTCCCCTGGTTGAGGCATTCGCCATTCGGTAAAAGGCATTCGGTAGTCTTTCTGCGTGTCTGCCTGTCTCTCTGTGTGTGTATTGTCAATTTACGTTTACTGCAGCAAATTTGATGTGCTCCTTAGTGAAAAAGGGCACACAAACACACATTTGCTACAGCTTGCTGCACACATCGAGGCACAAACAAGCAGAGCTCAACCGGCAAAGCTGATGTTGCTGCAATTGCTGTTTCCCAGGTATTGTCAGGAGGCATTGTCGGCAAATTAGATTTGAAAATGAGATGCTTAGCTTCACTCGCCGTTCAATGTCTTCGCTTTCTCATTTCTCCTCAAATTTTCCATTTTCTCAGTTCAGTGAGTAGTGAATTATTATTTTTTTGCAATCTAAAACTGCCCTGTTTTCCATATTAAAATCAAAATAAATTTTAACATTTTCAATTTTGGGAAATAAATTGTGATTCTTTTGACAGCAAAAATTTCTTTTATTTCCAAATAATTCTCTTGTTTTGGCATTATTCTGATTTTTGTTCTTTACCACTTCTTTTTGCTCTTTCTCTTCCTGTCACTGATTGTCTAATTGGTACGCCTTTACAGAAAAGACAAAAAACTGAGGGGAAATTTGGAAAAAGAATATCTTTACTAGAAGGTACTGATTCTAGTGCTGAAGCTGCTGCTGCCGCTGTTGCTGCACTTGGTGAAGTGTAAAGGCATTCTCCAAATGATTCCCCTTTGAATGAAGTGAACTGTATAGCAGTGTAGGCCAGTGCTAGACTTTGCACGGTCTGAGGAAAACAGCAGCAGCAGCGAATTCTCTGAGAACTGAAAGCGGTCTCTGTGTGTGTGTCTCTGTAACTCAGTGGCTTGTGCTGACTGTGTTGACTGGTGCACTGATACGGCGTCGGTGGTGGCCGTGAAAAGTGCGACGCTGTGAGTCCTCAGCAAGTGCCCTACACTGCACACTGCACACTGTAACGTCCCCCACTTCAACGTGGCCAGTGCCAAAGTGGAGTGAGTGTGAAGTTCTTCTTGCAAGGCTGCCAAGTTCCCATGGAATTGGGTGAAGGAGTTCTCACAATGGAGGTGACCTCCCTCGCTGAGCTGGCCCTCCGTCTGTACGGTCGAGCTTATGAATTCCTCACCTTGCAGCACTTTGAGCGGACCGTCTACCTGGTCTTTGTCGCCTATGCACTCTTCTGCGCCAATCCAACGACGCACATCATGCGTGTCGACCACTTTTACATGTTCTTCCTTCTGCTCGGTCAGTACTAACTGATAACAGTGCTCTTCTCTTTTGATCAACTTCATTCTCTTTCAGTGTCAAATGAAAACCTGGGAAAACGACTCTCAAAACTGTACCAAATTGATCTTGAGACAAGTTTTATCTTTCTCAACTTTATGATACTTCTTCTATTACATCCACTGGGCATAATTTTGTTGCGCAAGTTTGTCGATTACTTTTTCATCATGGAACTGGACAAGTTTTTCATTAATTTGACTAAAAAACGAGAACGACAAGTGGAACAACAAGCTCAACAAGAACATCGGCTGGAGATGCCACAAAGTCGACTGATAGAGCAGCAAATCTTTCAAAACCGTTAAATAAAAAATATAGCAAAGTTAAAAATGTTTTCAAAAATTTTTTTGTTACAAAAAACAAACTATATTTTTCTTTATGCTTTTTCAAGTTGTAAACTTGATTGAAAATCAAAGTTATCTTGTTATAAAAACCAACAATGTATTTTTTGAAACGCACACTCAAGCAAACAATGAATTTTATTTTTTCAATGAATGTTTTGTTTTAAATAAAAAATTTATCACATAAACATGAGTGAAATTAGCTTAAGAATCTTTCACTTCGCCTTTAATAACGACACAAGCAATGACACCACTTTTACCAACCAACTCTGCTTGTAATGACGACTTGATCAGTGGTATAAACTTTGGAATAACAAAATTGTACTCAAAGTGATACTTCTTTCCTTTTGTTAAAGGACAGCCATTTTTAATATAATGACAACCATCAGTTTCGACGCCAGGAAATGTCACGTTTACGTCGTTGACTTTTGCAAATATTTTTATGTCTGCTGTTGAGGTGTCTTGATTAGCAATAAAGTTGGTTGAATATACTATTGGTTTGCCACGATAAATGATACAGTAGTCACCCGAACAGCCAGTGACAAAAACATCGAGTGTTTCTTTGTGACCTATAACAAATTGTTTATTGTTTTGGATGATGCTTCATTTTTAATAAACAAAAAACTAACCACAATCAGTAAATTGAACTTGATCAGCAGATGCAGCAACAAACACTAAAGCTAATACAATGAATTTCTTCATATTGAAATTGTAAAAACTGAGTATTTGCGTTAGTTAACAATAAAAGTGTCGAGTAAATTTTGTATCAACCATTTTTATATACTATGTAGCTCTCTATATTCAATGATATAAAAGTTCAGAAGACTTTTAATTGTCGATATAATTAATCACAAGTTGCCTTTTTAAACAGTAACTGCTGCCAAAAAAGGCGTCTTTAGTTAATCAACTCAAGTTCTTTCCAACTTAAAATCACCGCTGAACGAGCAAATATTTTTTTCAAAACAATAACCTTTTTAAACCTTTGAAACTGCTATTTGTTTAAACTCACGTTAAAACTAAAATAAACATACAGCGTTTTGCAAACAAAAAAAACAATAATTAAAAAACATTTTTAATTTAGAGTAAAAACCTATTTTTTAAACCTGGGCAATTGCCTTGTGACTTTGTTTTTATAAAATGATAATAATGAAAGATAAAGTTTTGTAACTAATTGCACAAACTGCATTTTAAAGTAGTTTTAACAGCACCATCTAATAAAATTATTTTGCAACATTACATGCAAGCAATTTGCTATCATTTTAAAACTTGAGCAGCACTTGATTGTCAAAGAAACTATTTCCAAATGGAATTCCATTTGACAATGTGTAAAATAAAGGCTTTTGTTTGATGAGATGAGCAGCAAACCTATTTATGCAAAAATGCGTTTAATATTTGCAACAGTTTTTTTCCTAAATTCTCTAACACCATTAGTTTTAGGTATGTTTTCAACTTTTGAAAATTGCTTTATTTAAAACCTTACTTGTAGGAGACACCACTACAACAACTGAAGATGGCGAGCGTCAAATTGCCGCTGCTCTCATTGAGCGAGGGCAAATGTTGAAAAATAAAACGGAAGAGTACATCAAAGGCCACCAAAACAGTGGCAATGCTCACTTGTTGAGCGCGCTAGAATACGAGCTAAAAATGATCACCGAGCTGACAAATGAACTAAAAAATCCCAATTTGACACACCCTACATACGTCGAATGGATCAACTATGTGCATCGAATTGAAGAGGAGCTCATGTACTACGAGCATATTGTAGAGGAAGAGTTAGTCAGCATACTGCGTGCCTCTCAGCCTAATGAACTTCAGCAGACAATCATTCAACTGTTAATTGTTGCTCGCAATTTAGTTCCTCAAGCACAGGAGGCTCTACATAAGCATCCTCATGCAAAAGAAGCGTCGGCAATTCGTCATCAACTGAAAGAATTGGAACAATTAGTTTCTCATTTAGAAAATCATCATGAAATACATGATTTATTAAAAGTTGAGCAAAGGCTACGAAGAATTGATGAAACTCTCGGGAGACTTCTAGAACGAATTGCATCAAAACATTCCAAAACAAATTAGTTTTTTGCAAATGAATAAGCTTAAAGTTTTTACTTATGTTATTTTTTAATTACTCAATAGTACAATAAATAAAATTTATGATATGACTTTAAATTGGTCTATTTTAAAGTGAGTTTGATAAAAGTTAAAATGATGGCACTGAAAAACTGTCACATTACACAAATGTTTTTTTAATTTTTAATAAATTTTTAGTATTTGTACTTACGTACAACAGTTTATCGGCTAAAAAAGTGACCAAAACTAACCAATAAAAAGATGCAATACTTTTATTGCAAAACAAAAATAAACATTTTTATAAATAAAAACGCATTAATCTGTAGTAAAGGACTTGAAATCGGATAAAGTGAGAAAATTGATGTAAAATAAAATAATCTTAGATAACTTATTGCAGTTAAAAGATATTAAAAATAGTATAAAAATGCTTTCACGATAAACGGATTAGCATACAGAGAGACCTTTGATCCAAAAAATAATCATTTTAAAAATGAAAATTTTAATTGTTTTTGTCGTTGTTGTCCTTTCCATTGAAGCAGTTACTGGTAAAAAATGTTGCTAAAGAAATCATAACAATTTAACTTTATTTTGCCCTTTTTGTGCAGCTCAAGGCGAAGGAAAGGGTCCCAGTGTGACGGACATTCTCGTACGCCGTGGAATGATACTGGAAGATAGCGCAAAACGAGCAATTCACGATCTGAACGTCGCCGGTAAAGGCCACCTGGCCGCCTCCCTTGAGCACCAGGTGGTCCTCATTGAAGCACTGATTGCCGATCTGCACCAGAATGCCGTCCTCTCCGAACATCACCGACATACAATTGAGGAAATTTTGCTAAATCTCGAAAATAGAGTATCTGAAGAACTGATTGCAATTCAGATGGCCATCCATCACCGACATGAGGGTAGTTCAGTTGAGTCGCTGATCAAGAAGGCAGAGGACCTGATCAGCAAGGCACACCACGTCATGCGACACGCACCAGCAGGCGACAGAGACCTGGTGGCCGCAGAGCACGAGATGAAGGCCCTCGGTGAGCTGATCGCCAAAATGCGCGCTCTAGGCGCTGAGGTGAAGGACACCAGCAAGGAGGAGGCGCAACTGGTGCGAATCGCCCAGTCGCTGGAGCACATTCTGGCGAGACTGAGCCGATACTCCAAGCCTGATCCCGGGTCACACCACTCGGGCACTGCTCGTCCGCATGGCTACTTGTAAACTGTTTTTTCAAACTACTTTTATTCTAAAATTGAAATTTTACAATTAAAACTTTATACAAAAAATGATTTTGATTATTTTGTTTTGCAAAGAAGAAACAACATCTTTAGGTTTACAATTTTTGTACTTTGTATGCGGATACATATTGCAATCGCTTGCACTACCGCTTACCCACCGACGCTGCTAGCTGCAACTATAATCCCAGCTAAACAACTGATAAATCTGCACTTGTTTGGAAAGAACCCAAAGTTGAGCATCCTTTTGTTACAAGATAGTAATTAATTTAAGGAAAAACAAATTGAGACATCGTATAATTTATAAACGTTTGCTTGTTTTTTCTTTGAATTAATTTTACAAAAATGAAAACAATTTTTTCTGCGTTTCTTTTTGCCACTTTTATTGCATTAGGTAATCAAATATACAAGTTTTGTTTTTTTAAAACATTTTTTTCTAGTCATTAGTGGCAACAGTCCAACTGACACTGGCTACCTCATTCGAAGACTACAGTCCATTCAGTACGTTATAGAGAGCAACATCAAACAGCTCAATGCGCAGGGCAATGAACAACTGACGCATACGCTGCAAAATCAGCTTAAAATCGCTCAGGCTATTGATGGAAAACTGAAGGTGCCTCAGAATGAAACTATGAAGCATTCCATTCAAGAAGGTATTTAAAAATAATCAACATTTATAAATCATTTAAGTAAAAAAGATATTTGCAGACATTTTGCGTCTTGAGAATCGAGTAATGGAAGAGTTGTTAGCGATTGAAGTGGCTAAGCACCACAACTCACAAGCGAAAACTGCAGAAATTCTCATCAAAGAGGCAGAAGAACTGATCAAAAAGACCAATGAGATTATCAAACAGGCGCCCACACATGACCGAGACTACGATTCGGCAAAGAATGAGGTGGTAACCCTTGGTGAGACAGTCAAGATGCTCAAAACATCCCCTGCGCCCACTGGAAGTGACTTAAAAAAGGCGGAAATTAAGTTGGTAAAAAGTGAGCAAACTCTAAAGGTTCTTCTTGACCGTTTAAGTGCTCATTCGCACTAAGAGTTTTGTTTAATTTTTAAAAAGTGAGATAATGTATTATATCTGAATAAACTTCACTTAAAAATCAATTTTATTTTCATTTGTTTTTACAAGCTATACTTGATTTCATAAATTCAATTTTTTTCTAAAACAACCCCCTAATCAAAAAGATTATGGCAGATAAGACTTTAATTATGCACTTTCAAATGTTTTTTGTAGTGTATAAAGCGTTCAAGTTTTACACGCTTAACCTTGAAACGTCCCATTTATTTTGACGGATACTATACTTTTGCAGTGACGTAAACGTAAGTGTTCAATGTTAATTAACTGGTGAATTCGTAACCCTCAATTAGGAAACCCTTTTTGATCACATGTTAGCACTTGAAACGTCACATTGATTATTTTTATTTAGTTTTTGAAACTTATATAAAGAATTTTACAAAAACATTTTTTATTAAATTGCTTACAAAAACGGTGTGAATAGCAATTTTTTGTTTGTCAAAATGAATCCATTTAAAATTGTTCTATTATGCATTTTTTGGGTTACTTTAGAGGATTTCGCATTTAGCGCCAAAATTAAATGCAAATCTGATAACTTTGAAAACTGCATAAGTGAATTGCTCATGGTTGGACATGAAACATTCAAGTTTCCTACAAACATAAAGCAAATGAATGGGCGATGCAAGTAAGTGAGTTCAAGTTTTGATCATCACCAATTTAAAAAACTCCATGCCATTTTTAGAACGGTTAAGCGTTTAAACGTTTGCATCAATGATTTCATTTCAGAATGCTTGACCGGCGAAACGAAAAACACAGTTAAACTAATCTTGGTAAGTAGTTGACATTGCTTAATAAACGGGCATTTTTTAGTAACAACCTTTTATTTCAGTATGGTGTAACGAAGGCTAATCGAGCCTACTGCAGCAGCATCTCTCGCAAGGAATCCTTCCATCGTTTTGGAAAGTGTGCAAACCGAAACCTGAAAGCGTTGACTCAAACTAGCGTCGACCTGAATCGACGACTTCATGGCATTCTTCAGTATAACGATCCCAAGATGCGAATTCCCATGGTATGCTGCGCTTACACGGTTTTTAAGCCAGCTGCACTAGAGGCGCTGAAAGGCTGTTCAGAAGATGAGGTCAACGGATTTGAGCATCTAATTGACAGCTATGCCGCAGATGGCCTATCGCTGGTGTGCAGCGGCTACACTGCAGAGGAGTCTGACGTCTGCAATTCAGTGCTGAAGAAGATTCCCAAATGGAACAAGCCATTTAATAGAAAGGCCTTCTTCTACACAGTTGTAGACATTCTCAACAGTTTGTAAACTATTTTTAGACAATAAACATTAACCTGTAAATAGTACGATCAATAAATTGAACATTTTTGTATTATCAAAAAACTTCCCAACTGTTAAAAGATGTGACATTTTTAAAGGATAAGAGAAAATATGTTCTCAATTAAACCGTAACCTAGCCAGTTGAGTTTATCAGCGGCGTATTTACGTAGCTATTTGTACAGGTGCGATTGTAAAGTGTCCGTTCTTTAAAACGACAAGTCAATTAAAAGTGGACCCACGTGAAGGGCCTAAAGTTTCAATAAATATAAACTTAATCGATACAACACAAACAATTACATTTACTAGATATTGTCACTATAGAATAAGTTGCGTTAATAATCAAAAATGAAAAGCATTTTAGTTGCATCGGTTTTGGCCTTTTTTGTTGGTGCACTTGTTTATGGTAAGTAATGTTCACTAGTTGAAACATACAATTTTACTAATTTTGATTTATCTAAAATAAGCTGACACTCGCTCTCTGACTGAAGCACTGATTCACCGTGGTGAAGCGCTGATTCAGCACACCCAGCACCTGCTAAAGGAGCACCGAAACCACAGCCTAGGCCATCTAGTTGACACGGTAGAGCACGAACTGTCGCTGGTTGAGGCACTCATCTTCAGCCTCAAGTTTGAGCACAGCAAAGAAAACTTCACCCTTAAGGAGCATCACTTGCACTTAATTGAAGAGGTAAGATTTGTACAACTAGTAGCTTTTACTTAACTTAATTTTTTTAGGATTTGTTGCACATCGAAAATCGAGTGGCTGAAGAACTTGCAGTAATCGAGGACACACTGAACCACGAGCACCTGAACCAGCCAGCTGACAAGCTGATTGCCCACGCCAAGGCTCTGATTGAGCACGCCAAACAGGTGGCCAAAAACTACGGCAACAGCCACAACCAGAAGGAGATCAAGGCGATTGAACATGAGATCCACCTCATTCAGAAGCTGATCAGCCAACTGGAGCAGCACCCAACCGGGGCCGAGCTGAGGAAGGAGGAGCAGACGCTGGTGCGCAACCAGCAGACTCTCCTCCACCTCATCGAGCGAGTCATGGCCCATGATCAGCACCACCACCAGCAGCCAGAGCCGACGACGGCTGCACCACAGCACCCGCACCCCACTGAACCGTCTCACTTTGGACAGCACTAACTGATTTTCATTGATGTCCATTTAGAAAAATCATAAAATAAAATTTTTGATTTCTTAAACGCACAAACTGCCATCTACCAGACTGCTTTTCAATGAGAACTAAAAAGATGTACAAAATGCAAACAGGTTGCCTCTTTTCTGCTCAATCACTAAATCCGGCTCAGGTAATTTTATCGATGTCTCTTAATAATTGATTATGCTTACTTACTTTGACCTAAATCCTGTTTTGTTTGCCTCCCGCAAAGTTCAATGAGTTTTATCAACTAAACAATGATAAAGTAATATGTTGAGCAACTTTTTATCTAGGATGTTTTTAGAAATATTATTATTCAGTCGCATCTTTGTTTTAAAATTAATTATCAAAAACAAACAAAAAAATAAAAAAACAAACATTTTAAAATTTAAAGTTCAGAATTCTTGTATGCACAATAAATACTAAAAAATGTACTTTTTGTTTGTAACAAGATTTTGATCGAGAAAATGATAAAACTATAGCCTTATCAGTTAACAATAAATCAATATTTAATGTTTTAAATATAAAAACCAAAAGATTAAATAATAACCAAAACAGTTTGGGTAACATTAAAGCAATTTTTTCTCAAAATGAGACTTTTTATTTTGTCGTTGCTTTCCATTGGAATTGCTTTGGGTATAAAGTCTTTTTAGTTCTAGTAAAAATCTAATCAACTTTTTCAATTATTGAAACTTTAGCTGCAAACCCCCAGGATGCTCTAATTGCCAAGGCCAACCAAGCTGTTTCTCTGACAGAGCAGGCTCTAGCGGAGTACCGCAAAGCAGACAAAGCCCACCTGTTGCATTCAATTGAAAAGATAATCAGCACAATCAAGGCCGACGTGAATGCACTGAAAGGTGACATTGCTCATCACAAAACGGCTGCTCAGGTATCAGGCTCGTGCTTTTATCAACAAATGCAATCCAAACTAATAAACAGCTCTTTTCAACGTAGCTTAAAGCCGATGATGACAAACTAAACTACCACGAATCACGACTCTCCGATGAGCTAATCATTCTGCGAGACTACCTTGCACACCCACCCAAACATGACGCCACCAAAGTGGGCAATCTGATCAATGTCGCCAAAGCTCTGGTGACTAAAGCCCACAATGCACTGGCTCATGACAAGACACCAGCTCACCAGATTGTCCACGCGGATATTACCTACGAGATGGGCATCATTCAACAGGTCATTGGCCAGCTGGGACACAAGCCGGCGGCGGCTCAGCTGGAGAGGGAAATTGAAAGTCTGGAGAGAAATGAAATTTCCCTCCGCAAACTGCTTACCAGAATTGGGGTGCATTAAGAAGTTTATAACCGTCTTATAATGACAAAAAACAAATACAACTGAAACAAAAGTGATTTTGCAAACATTTTTTTATGTGACTTACTATATTTAGAATGCAATACTCAAGTACAAAACTGTTAACAAATGCTGTTTGTGTTCTCATAATTGCGCAAAAACACTTGAGCACCAAGAGCATCTGCACAAAACAATGCGTGAGAAACTCATTAATTTTTATGTGTTTCAAAGTTGCGTAGTCTTTAGTTCATCTTTGTTTTTAAAGTTTGTCAAGTTGACAACAAAGTTTTTTCAGTTTAACTTTCTGATAAGCTGGAAATAGATGCAAATGACAATTTAATTAAGTCAATCAACGTTTTCTAAAAGGAAACTGAACACTGTTGTTTTAGTAGTGATTTTAATTTTAAATCAGAGAAAGTAAACAAAACATTTCCTCACTAGTGTGTCACTTAAGAGTAATAAACAACAAGAAAGTAGATGGACTAGCTAAAATGATGCGGATGATGATGAATCTGTCTAATTACTTTGTCAAATTGCAGGTTTGAGTGACAGGTGTGTGCAGTGTCCACTTGTCAAAATGACAAAACCTGAGCAATTCCTCGAAAAATGATGACTAGGAGAAACAAAAAGGTTGCACTTACCTTTCTCAAAGAAAATTCAGCATAAAGATGAGAGACCAGGTGATGTCCAGTTAAGTTGCAGCTGTACTGTCGCCTTTTCATACTGCTTACCCTTTGCCGATGAGTGAGATCCGCCGCCACTTCAAAGTTCACGGACGGGTTCAACTGCCAAACAGCTTGGCACTGTCACACTTCAGGCAAAGTTCACCCACGGTCATGAACAGTGTTCAGTGTCGCCACCTACAGCACTGGCGAGAGTGGAGCAGCGGCTGAAAGAGGAGCCCATTTGCGTAAATAAAAGAACAGCAAACAAAAACTGACTGATTCCTGTGCTTGGGCGAGACATTTTTGACGTTCCTTTTCATCCGAGTTTGATCACCAGTTTTTATTACCACGTGCTCATCTAGTCATCTCACTCACCGGCAAGTACCAGTTGAATCGTTCTGAGAAAAGCAGCCAAAATAGTCACGATCATCATCATTCAGTAAGTTTTTTTTCTACATTATTTATTATACTTCAGAACTGCAGCTTTTAGCCATTTTAAGTTGAGTTCATCTTTAACATACATTTCTCCTTCTTCTTGAAATTATTTAATTGTACGACACCGAAAGACTACTTAAAAAACTCCCAAAGCTTGTTACACTGTATACATTTGAAGATGAACTGAATTAAACGCTCTTGTAGCACACTTGTAGCGCTCTTTCTCTTCTCAAGTGGAGCGTCTCAAACACACGCAAGCAAACAAACAAACTGACAAAAAGTACACACCAACGTACATTTTGTACCACCGAGATAACGGTTGACATGTGTCCACTGTTTGTCTGTTAGATGGTGCGGCTCTCTCTCACTCTGCAGACCGGTTTCTCCTCGTCGATGATCTAAGATAATCTACTTGAATCGAGCACTGACAAGGAAATAAAATGCTCCAAAGGTTGAAGGGGAAAGGAAAAAGGCTGCTGCGGCTGCTAACGAGAGAGAAAGTAAAAGAGAAGATGCACAGAAGGTGAAAGAAAAGAAGTGTTTCTTTCTCTGACTCTCTCCTTCAGCGAACTTTCCTTTCACTTTCTCTCTGCTGCAGCAGTGACTGGACTTGATTGCCCGGCCAATCTTCCGCATCTCCTCGAGCACTCCGAACGACCATCACTGCCATTGCCACTCACTGACTGTCTGTTTTGGCGCCACTTTTGAACGTCAGTGCACTTCTTTCACTTTCACTTTCACTTCTGTTCAGGTGTCCCCAGCATCTTCAGCGCAGCCACTGATCACCGTATTCACCTCACTTCTCTTCTCGCACACTTTGCACTCATCTCACACTTTAGGTGATCCAGTGATGTCTGAATGCCATTTACCTTTTCCCTTTTCCTTCTCTCTCTCTCTCTCGCCACCTCTGTTTCTCTCTCATCTCGCCGCAAATGTGTCCGCCTTCTTTCGCTTCACTTTCATCTGCAGTTGCAGTCGCCGAACTTCAGACAGCGGACGGCAGACAGTTCCAAACACTGTCGTCCACTTATGCTCGCATTTATTCGCCAGTTTTCACTCTAAATCACCTTCCCCTGAGCGACACTAAATACTACACATCATTGAGGCAATGATTTTCAAAGGTAGTTGCTCATTCCACTTGCTCACATCTGTCATCTACATCGACTGTCATCCCTCTGATGATTGTGCCTCTGTCGATTCTTAAACTCATCTATTTTGTCTTCCTTTCATCGTGGCTAATGATAAGCAGGTTGAGTGCGCTCGTTTTTGTGGAGTTTCAAATTGAAACCTTCTAAAGAGCTTTGTACCTTGTCCAAACCTGTCTGGCCCACTTCATCCTCTAAATGCTCAACTCATTATTTTCCACTCAGTCACCACTTTAAAATGTTATTTGCAAGGTTTGTAGTATTTAACTTTTTTACTTTTTTTATGTTTGACATTTGAAACTCTTTCTCTCTCTCATTTGATTACTCAATTAGAAATTGTCAGTGTTTATTTCCTCCACTATCATTGACTGTTTAATTGTTTGTTTGCGTTTGTTATGTTCTCCATTCTCGTGTGTGTTACCTGTAGGGACGTCCAATTAAGCAATACAGTAGTATTTGCATAGTAAACATTGTCTTCCCTGGCGTCAAAACTTTCTTTTTATGATCGGCAAACACTTGCAGATGATTTGATGATTATCATTTTTCCTTTGTCAGACTTTACCTATAGGAAGGTCGTCGCCGATGTTTGTCTGACACGACTTTTCAATTACAATGCCGATGCAAAGCGTGAATATCAATAAGAAATAGTGTTTTGTCTGACATGTTCAGCGACTAAACAAGACTACTAATTTTAGAATAAAACACACATTGATGTTCTCTTAAATATTCGTAACAAGTTCAACACTTCCTTCCCGCCAATTTATTCAATTGCTTTTCCAGCTTCAATGACGCCTTTGCCAACACTTTTTATTCATTCAACTAAAGGTGATTTTTCTGTTATTTGTCCTCTTCAAACAGGCACCTTTTCCTCTGTAGTCTCATACTCATCTCAGCAGCACATTCTTCTTTCTCTTTTTCCTGGAACTGGAGTTCTCCCAGTGAGAGTCTGTCACTTGTCAGAGAGAAGCGAGCTCCAGCGCCGAAAAAGGTCTCCAATTCTAATCATTTAAACAAAAAGTCAACAGTCACTTCAACCAATGTAAGGTTTACTTATAAACTACTAATGATAATAGGCTGTTAATTAGTATTCAACATCTTTGAGTGCTGTTATTTATAGCGACGTAGAGCGTATTTTAGTAACGGTAATTTTGACTTTTTTTGCACTTACTCACAGTCTCAATTCAACACACGTTTTCTCGATGAAATCGACGCATCCCCTTCCTTCCTCTCCAGTCAACTGCAAAGTGTGCCAAAGCTAAGCAGCAGTGAGCTCAATCAAATAATTGACGATGCACGAGAAAAGGTCAACAAACGACTTACCTTTATTGAGCCCAACATTGCCAAGCACAGTGAGTACCACGCTAAAATGAGTAGTGCTGATTTGCTGCGGTTGAGATTGTGCACAAATTGAAAAACATTTTCAAATTGCAACTGCTGACTTTGATTTATCACCTTTTATATTATTCAAAAAATTCAATGCAGATGCCTTTCAAAAACCGGGCACAATGGGCTGGTTCATCAGCGCCGCTCACAAGAGCTCAGAAACGGCGAAGGAGCTCTCCAAATCGGCGCTGATTGCCGAAGAGGCAACCAGAACAATTGCAAAAAGGTGAGTTGTCTGTTTTGTAGTACAAGGTGCGATAGAAATAAAAATAACCAAATTGCTCAACAACCCAAAACCCCGGCTAGAAACAAGCTGAATCTAGAGCAGATCGTCTTTGGCCTGCCGTCGATGAGTCTGAAGGGCAGCAGTCTGCTGAGTGACTGTCCGAAGGGCAGCAGCCGGCCGCTGACCTGCTACCCGGGCAAGTACCGCTCCTACTCGGGCCACTGCAACAATGTGGAGAATGCAGAGTGGGGCGCCGCCAATAGCCCATTTGCTCGGTGGCTGGCGCCTCGGTACGCCGACGGTGTCTCCTCGCCGAGGACTTCAGTCAGTGGAGGCAGTGCTGCACTTCCTTCCGCCCGAGCCGTCTCGCTGGCCATTCACCAGGGCCACGAGTCGCCCTTCTCACACATGACCACGCTCAATACCTTCTTTGGTAGGAGTAGACACAGCACAATAAAGTGATACAAAGTAATCCTAAAATCGTTTATTTTCAGGCGAGTTCATCTTCCACGACATTGCCCACTCTGCCCAGTCGGTGGGCTTTCGCGGCCAGCGCATTCGGTGCTGTCAGCTGGAGGGCGACCTCCTCCACCCCGAGTGCATGCCCATCAACGTGCCCAGCGGGGACGCCTTCATGGGCCGCCTCCGTCAGGACTGCCTCGAGTACGTGCGCTCCTGTCCGGTGGTGCGTCCCCAGTGCTCGCTCGGCCCGAGAGAGCAGATCAACCAGGCCTCCTCCTTCATCGACGGCTCGGCGCTGTACGGCTCCTCAAAGGCCACCGCCCGATCGCTGCGCACCTTTGCCGGCGGTCAGCTGAAGGCCATTCGATTGAATCGTAAGTGTGCCCTTTGTGTCGGCAAATTGTCTTCTAATGGCGCTCTATGGGCGCTGCTGCTTTGTCTTGCTGATGCTGTTTTGTGGACAATTGCCGCAGACAATTGCTGCTGCTGCTCCTTCTGCTCTTCTTCTGTTACCATTGACATTCACTATCTGATGACCTCGTTTTGCTTTTTTCATTTCCTTTCTTTCCCTTTCCCTGTGTGTGCAGGACGAGGAAAGGAGATGCTCGCCGTGCAGGAGGAGGATAATCTCGACTGCAAACTGGCCGGCGACATGCGATGCTTCAAGTCGGGCGACGACAGGTAAAGTCAAAGTGGTACACTAGATTACAGTGACGCCTGGCTGTACAATGGCCTTTTGTACAGTAGTTTTGCTCCAGTTAAACTGCTAAACTGACACTTTTTGACTCTTTTCTTCCTTTTTTTAGAGTCAACGAGAACCTCGGTCTGGCCATCATTCACACGCTCTTTCTGCGTGAGCACAATCGAATTGCCCGCTCACTGGAGGCGCTAAATCCCGGCTGGACCGATGAAGAGCTTTTTGAGGAGAGTCGAAAGATAGTGGGCGCCATACTGCAGCACCTCGCCTACTCCGAGTTTCTCCCCTACCTTCTCAATGAGGAGACGCGATCAGAGAACGGACTGCTCCTGCAGCCTGACGGCTTCTACCACGGCTACGACATGACGGTCAACCCGACGGTGGGCAATGCAGTGGCCAACGCCGTGCTGCAGTACCTCTTCACGACGATGCCCTCCTCTATGGAACGGTACTCGCGTGACCTCAACGTCATGGGCTACATGAAGATGAGCGAGCAGTTCTTCAATCCCAGCGAGATGTACGCCAACAAGTTTGACGAGTACCTCTTGGGGATGATCAGTCAGAGTGCCAAGGGGGCGGACCCCTTTGTGGCTGAGGAGATGACCAACAGTCTGTCGGAGGACGCCCGCGAGGGCTTTGACTTTGTCGCCTTTGCCATTCAGCGAGGGCGTGATCATGGGCTTCCCGGCTACCTCGAGTATCGGCGATCCTGTAAGGTAGAGCCGACTGTAACGAGATTTGACGATCTGACCACCGTCATGAAAGCGGATGTTATCAAAAAGCTCAGGGGGCTGTACAAGTAAGTGCTCACTTTTTGCAAAGTACTAAAAACGGTAATTACCTTGTGTTTTACGCGTTTTTTGCACAGAGACGTTCGCGACATTGACCTCTTCACGGGCGGCCTGTCGGAGCGGCCAATGAGCGGCGCCCTGGTCGGCCCCACCTTTGCCTGTCTCCTCGGGCGGCAGTTCAACTTTCTCCGCCGTGGTGACCGTTTCTGGTACGAAAACGACATGCCACCGTCTGCCTTTACCCGGGAACAGCTGAATGAAATTCGCAAGGTCACCTTGGCGCGAATCCTCTGCGACAACGGCGACGCCGTAGACTTTGTACAGCCGCAGACGATGGTCTCCTCTGACCCCTTTCTCAACGCCTTTCAGCTGTGCAGCACGCGGTCCATCTTTGAGCCGATGGACTTTAGCCACTGGAAGGCGGTGGAGGCGCCAGCCAGCGTCGGCAACATTACCATCAGTGATGAGCTGCTGAAGAGAGAGCTGACCAGGGCGCGAAGAGAGGCAAATGAGCTGCTGGAGCGGGAGCTGGCGCTGGAAAGTAGGTAGAAAGGCAGCTGACAATGTCGTCAGCGCCAGTCAGGTGATGCACTACCGAATGACGAGGGCAAAACGGCAGGCAATTGCCATCAACAACCAGTCACTGGTGCTGGAGGTGGCCACGAGGGGTATCCTCAAACACCTGCGTCAAGGCCGGGACCGCGAGGCGAGCAATGAAATCGTCGACGACATTCACAGTCTGGTGCTCAGTCTGCCCACGGTGGAGCTGAATGAGTACCTGCGCAAGCAGATACTGACGCAGAATCAGTTCAATGAGCAGTTTCTGAGCAAGTGCGACGACCACCTGCTGCCCTGTGACCACACCTCGCCCTTCAGGACGATAACCGGCTTCTGCAACAACCTCCGTCATCCGCACTACGGCAAGAGTTTGACGCTCCTGGAACGCCTTCTTCCGCCCACCTACGAGGATGGCATCAGCCTGCCGCGCACCTCTTCGGTCATTCCCGGTCGACTGTTGCCCTCGCCTCGACTCGTCTCAAAATCGGTCCACGATGACATCTCTACGCCGCATGTTCGATATGTATGAAATTTAGTTTTCTTTTTGTTTTGAATTTTGCTAATTCGATTTTGTCTTCTTTTTCAGTCTCTCGCCATTATGCAGTGGGGACAGGTGGGCACTGATTTCTGCTCTAGTGCTCATTAGCTAACTAAATTTTGAACCTCTTAATCTCCTCCACAGTTTCTCGACCACGACGTCACCTTCACGCCCTCCTACCTGACGCACAATGGTCACCTGTTGGACTGCAAGCGCTGTGACTCCCGCGAGACCGTCCACCCTGAGTGCCGGCCAATTTCCATCCCCCCGGACGACCCCTTCTTCAGTCAGCTGCCCAACGGAGGACAGCTGCCGCGGTGTCTGCACTTTGTCCGCTCCATGAACGCCCAGGGCACGCTGGGGCCGCGCGAGCAGATGAACCAGCTGACCTCCTACGTCGACGGCTCCAACATCTACGGCAATGAGAACTGTGAGGCGGAGCGACTGCGCTTTCGCGTCATGGGCAAGCTCAACTTTACCCGCCATCCAGTGCGGGGAATGAAGGACTTGCTGCCACAGACGGCCTCCCATCCCGAGTGCAAGGCCCCTTCGGGTTTTTGTTTTGTCTCCGGCGATCTTCGCGCCAGTGAGCAGCCCGCTCTGGCCGCCCTGCACACCGTCTTTCTGCGCGAGCACAATCGCATCGCCGAGCAGCTGTCGGTGGTGAACAATCACTGGACTGATGAGCGCCTCTTTCAGACCACCCGAAAGATCATGGGCGCCATCATTCAGCAGATCACCTATGGGGAGTTCTTTCCCCGACTGATGGGCATGCAGCTGATGGACCGCTTTGAGATGTCGCTTAAGTCGACGGGCTACTTTGAGGGCTATGATCCGGACTGCTCGGGAACGTTTAAGAATGAAATCTCCGCTGCGGTGCTGCGACTCGGCCACACGCTGCTGCAACCGGCTTTCCAACGGCTGGACGCCAACTACAAGATGGCCAAGAGGCCGCTTCACCTCAGAGAGGCTTTCTTCAACTCGGACATGCTTTATGAGCGTAAGTTTTGTTTTTATTTTTCAAAAGTTCTTCACTTAAATGTTTTTGTTAGCCTTTGCAATCGACGAACTTCTGCGTGGCATAATTACGCAAAGCATTCAGACGTTTGACAAGAGCATCACCGAGGAAGTGACTGATCACCTCTTTGAGGAGCCAAAACGGCCCTTCTCTGGCATGGACTTGATTGCCCTTAACTTGGCCAGGGCTCGCGATCACGGCCTTCCCTCCTACAACCGATACCGTGTCCTTTGCAATTTGACTCGCGCAAGGAGGTTTGAAGATTTGGTAGAAATTCCACGTGACGCTGTTGAGAAGCTTCGTCGAGTTTACGAGTAAGTCATTTGATTGATTTGACTAGTAAAGCTAATTACAGTGTTTTTTCACTCAATTCAGTCACGTGGATGACATTGATCTCTTTACGGGCGGTGTTTCGGAAACTTCGGTTCACGGAGGAATTGTTGGTCCCACTTTTGGCTGTCTATTGGGAATGCAGTTTAAGGACTTGCGCAGATGTGATAGATTCTGGTACTATTGTGTTTATGTAGAGATTATTTCAAGCTAACAAACTGCTTTGAAAACAACAGGTATGAAACTTCAGACAAGTTTACTCGTTTTACCGAAGAGCAACTGATGGAGATTCGAAAAATAGTGCTCTCCAAGATAATCTGCACCAATGGCGACAATATTAGGAGCATTCAGAAGTATGCACTCGATATGCCTGATCCATTCTTGTAAGTTTTCTTGGACAAACGTTAGCATTGTTGCGAGTTTTGTTAGTAATTTGTTGAATTTTAAAGAAATCCTCGCATCTCCTGTTCATCGTTGCCGCAGTTGGACCTTTCCAAGTGGAAAGACGGTGGTAAATCGTGTACTGTCAAGGGAAGGGTGGTGCCGCTTGGCAGACACAAGCGAATCTCACCTTGTGTCAGCTGTGTCTGCACACTGGAAGGGGTAAGCTTTGAGTGAAGTCCTTTAGATAGTCAGAAAAATACTAACACAACTTCTTAAACAACCTACAACAGATCTCTTGTGGCTCAATACGAGTGGGCAATTGTCAACATCTGTCAGAGCTCTTCTCACGAAAGGAAATCATGTCTGATCAGGCATGTGTAGTACAGTGTGCCTTCTCACTTCGCAGTAATCAACTGGAGACATCGTCAAAGCAGAAAATTAGACCGATGCTCGCTCGAGTGTAAAACTTGTGATAATCATCAACAATTGCATTTAGTTGATCCATTTGTTTTCATTTGCAATGAATTTTTTTTCAGTTTTGGGATTATTCTTTCTTTTGATGCAGATTTTTTGTATAATACTTGAATTAATTTTAAATCTTATTTAAAAAATTTTTTTTGTAAACTGTTTTTTGTTTTATTGTTTAATTATTACATTTTTAAGTAAGTAAGTAATTTGATTTTTACTTATAAAAATAGCTAAAATGCATTTTCCAACAAATACAATAAAGTTTTTATAATAACTTTAACTACAAGAATTTTACAATTTGATCAAGGTTGTTTCTAAATCACCTTTATTTTCAAGTGAAAAAACTTGAAAAATTGATTTTATTTCGTTTTTGCATTCTTAGAAACAAACTTCTTGGACATTTTTACATTCCATTTTAGGGAAATGGAAAAACATGATACGAAAAACATACTTCATCAACTATAATTGAGTAAAAATTCAAACCTACTATTTCATTGATGTCGCCTTTCTCAAAAAAAGACAAATAAACTCAATGAACATTAGAGATAACAATATTTGTAAAACTAAAAACAAAATAAAAAAACAATCGAGTTTAACCAAACGGTCAAACACAGTGCAAATAAAAATCTTGTTAAAATGACATATATAATTTTATAATCATTTTAGTTATTAGGAATGATATAAAATCTGATTGATCAATTTACAAATAATTTTATTGTCATTAATCAGCAATTCAATTACTTTTTGAATTTTTTTTAACTTTTATACTATTTTCGCCTAAAGCTATATTTTAAATGCACTTTGCTCTTTTCCAACAAATGTTTTTCTGAGAAAAATGCTTTTCATTGATTATTGCTAAAACTATAACATCGACCAGCTACCGGTGATGTTGAATACTAAAAAGCATTGCAAAATATAGGAAAAATTTTGTTTTTTTAAATATTAAAATTGTTTTCCTGATAATACAAGTACACAGAGCGAATTAGTGCCACACAGCTTTTTGTTTTGCCAATGTAAACAGTTCCACAAAAAAAATGGTTAACCAATCTCAAATAAGTTTAGCTTGGCGCGATTTAACTTTTCAAATCAATGAATGGACCTCATGGAAATGGAAAAAGAAAGTTATTCTCCAACCAATGTCTGGCCACTGTTTGACCGGCACATTGACCGGAATTTTAGGTCCTTCTGGAAGTGGTTTGTGTTACATTAAACAAATATTTGTTAACAAAAATTAATTATTTACTTTTTAAAGGCAAAACGACGTTTTTAAATATTCTCAATGGCAACAAAGTTCCAACATCAGGCAACATTTATTTGGGCAACCATTTAAAAGCAGCATTACCAGTGTCTTACAACATTCAACAGCATGTGCATGAAAGTATCGTTGGCGAGTTAAAAGTAGGAGAAATTTTAGAGTACGCCTACGCTTTTAAAAATGGACCAAGTTTAAATGGAAAACATCAGGTTAAAAAGCATATTAAAAAGATTATGAGTGCACTTCTATTGCCATTGAATCTGCTCACACAACGTTTTGAAAAATGCAGCGGTGGCGAGCAACGCCGAATTTCCGTTGCTCAGGAGTTAATGGCATTGACTCTTCCGGATTTTATATTTTGCGACGAGCCGACTACAGGTAAACTATTTTTAAAACCTATTTTTCAAAATTGTATAATTAATTTTGTTTTTAAAAGGTTTAGATAGTGCATCGGCTTTTGAAATAATGTTTTGTCTTCAACAACTTTCCAAAAACCATCAAATCACTATCATTGTTTCTATTCATACACCAAATTCTGAAACTTTAAATCTTTTTGATAAAGTAATTGTCCTTTCCATTGGTGGCAATTCTATTTTTTCAGGCTTTCCTAAAAATATAAAAAACAAGTTACCTGATAATTTATCTTTTTCTGACAATCCGCCTATTGAAGAGTTGCTCAAGATAGCATGTAATGGTTTGTTATTGTTTTTATTTTGTTTGCAAAATCTCATAAATATTTTTATAGCAAATTGCTCACAAATCATCACAACACTTGCCAATGATGAGCACTTAAATGAATCTGTTTTCCTAGATTGCTCATTTTCAAGTTTAGTAGACCAACCATATGGATTTTTAAACTCTCAAAAAACATTTTGCATAAACGACTTTTTCACTTCACTACTTCGGCAATTTAAAATAACATTTTTTGCTCAATTGAAAACTTTCTTTTTTCTTCCAATTATCTTCTTTATCTACTTTGCTTTTGTTTCTAGTGTTTTTGCTTTTAGTGGAACTGAGCGCACTCGATGTCTCACTACCGGAAATTTTTCTAGCAGTGTTTGCACTTTTATCGAAGATCCATTCCAACTAAACGACGCAATGCAAAAAAACGTTTATTATATCTCGCTAGTTATACTGTTTGTTGGCATTCTCATTCTCAACACTACAATGGAGTTGTACTCTAAACATCTTAAAGTGTTGCAATCTGAACATCGAAACTGTAAGTTGAACAAAAAAGTATAAACATTATTCAATCTAATTTTGCTTAACTATAGATTATTACAGCATTAGTGTTTACTACTGGTCGTCAAACATTATCTTTTTTTTAGAAATAAATTTTAGCGTATTGCTCATATCAGTCTTAAGCTACTTTTTCTCTGGTCAACATCTTGATGAAAAAAACTTTAATTGGTACCGTTTTGCTATTTATAGTTTTTTTATCTGGATACTGTGCATCTACTATCAAGCTGTGGGGCAGTTAGTGGGCAGCATACTGATTGATCATCCTCTCATTGGACTGCTATTCATACAAATTATTGGCGCTGCTTTTATTCTTTTGAATGGCTTGTACATAAAACTGCACCGAACAGGCAGTGTTTTTTTGGAAGAGCTTGGAAATCTTCTTGGTTTGGTTTATATTACTCGTGGCATATTTTACTCTATTTTTGTTTTTGACCGATGTAATAAAGAAGGAGAGTTTTCAAAAGTGGTGTTAGATCACCAGATTGAAGTAGAAAAGTTAGGATTTTATGTGCTACGCGTTTTGGGCAATGTTCTTTTTGTTAAAATAGCAACGTTCCTTGTTTTGTACATCAAGTTTAGCAAATGGAAAAAGAAAATACCAAATGCAAAAAGTGTTAATAACAACAAATCAACAGAAACAACATTAATTAAAACAAAAAATGATGAAACGTTTAATATGCTTGAAATAAAAAAAGCTGGTTCAACTAAAACACATTTTTTTCAAAATAAAATTGTTATTGCCTGGCGAAACCTAACTTTGTTTAGCGACAATTCAACTTACAACTTTTCAAGTAATATATCAGATCATCAGAAACCTGTACTTTGCAACCTTAGTGGCCAACTTTATTTTAACACAATGAATGCAATTTTAGGCAGTTCTGGATCGGTATGATTTTTGTTTTTGATTTTTTACTTGCAAAAATAATAAATACATTTTTAACAGGGCAAAACTTCATTGCTTCGAGTACTCAATGGCCAATGCAAAACACGAGTATCTGACAAAACCAAAGTTTATCTCTCTAAACTGACTCCTATTCGAACGTGTTTCATAACACAAGAAGTTTCTGGCCATTTAATGAAAGGTTTAACTGGGAAACAGTTGCTATTATATGCTTCAAAACTGAAAAACGCCAAAATCTTACCTCCTGTTGATCATGAAAAAATTGTTCAGAAGTGGCTCACAGAGTTGGACATTTTTCAAACAGCTGACACACCAGTTGACCGATGCTCAGGTGGAGAAAGAAAACGCATTGCAGCTGCTCTTGAGCTGGTGAGCGTTGACATGCCCAATCTAGTGATTGTTGATGAAATTGTCAGTGGATTGGACACTCATTCTGCTTTAGTGGTCATTGAAACTCTTCGCAAAGTGGCTACCACTCATCCATTGACCATTGTGACCAGTATCCACCAGCCGACAGTGCAAATTCTCAATCAATTTGATCAGTTGTACATTTTGGCCAGAGGAGGAGTGTGCATCTTTAGCGGAGTGCCCCACCAAATAAAACAGCATCTTGAGCAGGTGCCTGAGCTGTACAACTGTCACGCAACGCCTCCAATTGAAATTTTAATTAAGCAATCTTGTGCTGAATGGCCTAATGAGATTACTAGTAGATTAAATCAGTTGACTGAAAAATCATTTGAAAACCTTGAAAACGAACAACTTTTTTCACAAATTTATTTAACACTGGATGGAGTTCAGACAAATCGTATACGATTCAGTATTCATTCTGTACTTCAGTTGAGTTTTCGATACTTTCAGTACATTCGCTCCTATCTCTGGAAAGAGTGGCTTGCATATCTACTCGTCTCTATTGCATTTGGTGTAAATCTTCGATTACTTTTTTCGCCTGACATTATAAAACCTAATGGCTGCGTCAACATTGAAGATGATTTGACCAGTTGTCGAAAAACTGCAAAGCAAGTTCAAGATGAACTTTTATTATTAGACAATTTTGTGTACGTTTACTACTCAACAAATATTTACATGTTTGTTCCCCTTTTGTACTCTACTGTTACTCTTTTTAATGAGTTAAATGTGTTAAAAAACGAACATCGTAATGGTATGTGCACTATTTAATTGATTACATTTTTATCAAATTGTTTGTTTCTAGGCTGGTACAGCACAGGCTCTATCTTTTTAATGAAATCGATGCTTGAAATAATTCCAATGGTTATAACAAATTTTGTCTACGTTGCAATTATCAACATTTCCGAGCCGGTTTCACAAACGAGCATCTACTGGCCACTATGTCTGGTTTTGACGCTCAGCGAGCTTGCCTACATTTCAATGGGTCACTTATTTACTCTGATTGGTGGCAAAAATTTTACTTTAATACTTCTTTTAGAAAGTTCAGTCTATATTTTTCTGATAGACATAGGCAATGCTTACATTCCAGTTCCTCAAATGCACTACATTTGGCAAATTTTGTCTACATTTTCAATACCTCGATTTACTTTTGAAACTGCCATGTTGCTTCAGTACGGTTTTGGACGGTGTGCCAACAACGAGCCAAACATTGTACTCTACACTTTGAACATTGATGATGGTGATTACATCCGAAACATTGCAATGCTGATTTTACTTATACTTTTTATCCAAACACTGTCATTTTGCATGCTCATTCGTCGGGTCAACCCAATTGAAAATAGACAAAAACGTGTTACTCGAATTGTTTACCATCAAGAAAAAATGAAAAAAAGTGTAATGTAATTATTATAAAAAATAAAATTGAGTTTAAAAAAATGAACATACTGGTCAAGTTCAGTTGTGCAATATATTGCAATAGCAAAATTATAAACGCCCAAAAATGTTGCATATCTAATGATGCAAGTTATCACGTACAATAGAAAACAGTTTACAAGTAATGACAAATCAATAATTAGACATGTTTAAATTGGCTAATTAACAAATAGAGGCGTTAATTGTAAACAATTGCTTATCAGTTGACAAATTTGCACTGATTTTTAAATAAATTAAACATCAAAACTACAAATAAAAATGTATTGCAATTTTTTTACAAAAAACTTTTATTTATAAAATTTTGACAAAATGTTAAAAACACTGTTCCTTTTAGGGACTTTAATACTGACAATAGCTACAACAGTGCAAATGGCAAACAGTCAGGCGATGACCTTGGCGCCGGCGGCCACCACGCTGGACTGCACCTTTGAGCGGAGAACGTTCTGCAACTGGCAAGTGGGCAACACAATGCTCCACTACCGATTCGAAGTGAACAGCAGTCGCAACGTCCAGCAGATGTACCCCTTTGCACCGACCATCGATCACACCACCTCTTCCTACCTGGGCAACTTTGTTTATCTGCTCAGCTTCGGTGACACCTTCACCTCTCGCACCGCCTCTCTGGTGGCCCTTAACCCGTACATCAACAGCACTGTTTGCTTCACCTTCTACTACTACTTCTACACGGTCAGACCGTCCTCTTTTCAACTTTCAATGAACATGTTTAAAGGCAGTCATCCTCTTTTTAGCAGCGCCAAGCTGCTGTACAGTCGGTCACTGTTTCACTCGTTCAGCGCCAGTGAAATCTTCTGGCATCCAGTGCGCCTAACAGTCGACCCAAAGGAACGGCCTTTTAATGTTTTCCGATTTGATGCAAACATTTTTCATGGCATCTTTGCTATTGATGATATTCAAGTGCTTCCTGGAAGCTGTCAACTGGACCAGTCGAGTGATGTAGATTGCGATTTTGAGCCTGATTCAAACTGTTTTATTGAGCCAATTTTTAGTGGAAACACCAATGAGTGGACTATTTACCAGGGAAAACGTCTGGACAAACCAAAAGGAATTGCGGATCACACAACGCGAACAGTGAATGGTCATTTTTACGGAATGGATCTAAGTAACATCACCAAAACATCTCAAACAGTTTTTCAAGTGGAGACGCCCAAGTTTAAAAACAGCCAATTGAATCAGCCTGTGTGTTTTCAGTTTTCCTACTACCTTGAGAATGTTGGTCCAAACGTGACTTTGGGATACAGTGTCAAAACTTTTGGAAATGGAAATATATCAACTACAAAAAAGTTGTGGCAAGTGGGCGGAAGTACTCTTGGCATTTGGTTCCGCCACCATCAACCGCTAAACAATTTCATCAGTCAACCGTTCAGCCTCATTATGACTATCGATACTAATGGAGAAAAGAGTGGCAAGGTGCTCATTGATGATGTCCACTTTGGCGGAAAGGCTCACTGTGACTATCCTAACCTGTGCACCTTTGAGGTAAATACTTTTTTTTGTTGTATAAGGTAAGTAATTATTGTTGCATTTTGCGCTAGGACGGTACACTGTGCAACTTGCAAACCGTTGAAAAGGGTCCTGACACGCTGACTCTTTCGATGCGCGATTTTCTCGCTAACTCCAAACCAATGGTGCAAACACAAACTATCGACTATCTGGTGGGGTACGCCGACGTCACTTGGCAAGTTTTTTCACCAAAAATGTCCGCCAAGTACCTTCAACATGATCACTCCTTGGCGACCGCTTGGGGCAATTACCTTCTACTAACTGGAAATGGTCAAAACAACCGAGGCATTGTCATTACTGATCGGTTCCCGCTTAATGGAGAAGCATCAATTTGTTTCAGTTTGGCTGTGGCAAAACCTGATGGAAAAAGCATTCTTGAGGTTTATCAAGGAGAATCGGCAGACAATAAATTTGGTTTTAAACTATGGAATGTGAAACGGCAAACTAAAAATAATGGGGATTGGGAGGTTTTCCAAATTGAAGGCAAACCAAGATTTGGCTCATCGGTCGATTTGTTCTTCTTTATTGTAAGTAAAATGCTTGTGTGCTCAATCAACATTGTTGTTTTATTCAAATTTTGTTATTAAGAGGGGCACAATTGAGAGCCACGACTCATACATTGCCATCGATGATTTGCAAATTAAACGGACTTCTGAATGTCAAAATTTGGTCAATGCATCGCCAAGTACAACAGTTCCAACTTCAGTTCCTAATCAAACAACTTCAGCTCCGAGAGGATTTTTTCGGTGCAAATCAGGATTGTTTATTCCAAACAATTTAGTTTGTAATTGGCAAAAAAATTGTGAACAAGGTGAAGATGAAGAAAACTGTGGCACTTGTGATTTTTCAGATCACAACTTTTGTCGTTATGAACTGATGTCTCGTAAGTTTACTTAATTTTTAACATTGTTAAAAAATATTGATTATAGTTAGCCAACATCAATTAAATTATGTAATATGTTTTCAAAACAGTATATACTTTAGGGTTATACATGATTTTTAACAATTTTTAATATATCAACAGCATTCAAAAAATACTATTCATTTGTTCTATCGGAAAAAAGCAAAGTTGGCCCAAACAGAGGCACTATTGGGCGTGACTTTCTAGTTGCGTCAGGCAATGGACCTAATAGTCTAACAACTAGCATCATATCACCAACTATTCAGTACAGCTATCTAGGTAATTGACACTTGCTTTTCTTTATTTAAAAACAATAACAATTTAATTTTTACAGTGTGTGAACTCTCTTTCTTTTACAATTTCAATGAAACGGATATCAGTCAAAACTCCGAATCACAGGCAGTTTTGAAAGTTCAACTAAAGCACATTAAAACCGACTTAATGACCACGATTTGGATAAACAAGTTCAGTCCACTGCAACAAAATACTTGGAATTTGGTCAAGTTGAAGTTAGGCCGTATCAGGGAACCGTTTCAAGTTTGGTTCACTGCAACCGAGTACCACCACAATGCCTCACTGGTTCGCTTTCAGGCACTGGATAACGTGCGATTGCAAAACTGTCAACACCCAAAAGTGCTTTCTAGTCAACAGTGCAGCGACTTTAAGTGCGGCAACGGAGTTTGCCTTAACAAGATGTTCACCTGTGATTTTGAGGTGAGTAGTGTGTTTTTTTAGAATGATTGAACAGGAAAGTTGTTCTTTGTAGGATGATTGCGGCAATAACGATGACGAGAAGGTGCCCGAGTTGTGCAGTCTCAAGCGAATGACCAGTTTTGAGAGCGGATATGGTCTCTGGGGAGAAGGGGTGAAAAAGGGATGGGCTTTGAAGTCAGCTGATTTGGTTTCAAGTTTACTGGAAGCGCCTACATTTGATCATACCATCGGTAAAGAGAAGTTTTATTCTATTTACAAAAAACTGTACTTTTTTTGTTTTGAAGGTTCACGAAAAGGTCACTACCTTTTTGCAAGTGCTTTCTATCGAGGTATCGATTCAACAGTCACCGCTGAAATTGACAGCCCGCCGATATCGGCAGGCACTTTTTGTCAGTTTCGGTTCTACGTGTTTGCCAACTCTGAAAATGTCAGTCTTCAAGTGATTAGCAAAAATGTGCTTACAAATGAGCGGCATCAGCTGATGGAGATCCCCAAAGGCGACCACCAGTTTTCTTATCAGTATCAGAACATTCCCACTAGTAATAGTGGTACCTACAAGATCATCCTCACGGCTAGCTTTAACCTGCGCCCCAACATGTGGGCTGATCCGTGGATAGCAGTTGATGACATTAGCTTTAGCAATGAATGCCAAATTGGTGACTCAGCTCCGACGACCAACACTACCACCCTCAAGCCGCCCAACAACTGTCCAACTGTTTCCTGTACTGCCCTGAACAGCACAGCACAAATCTGCCTGAAACCCTCACAGATGTGCAACTTTATCCAGGACTGTCAAGTAGTAGTGTGGTGTAGTTAATCGTGTTTCAAAACAGAGTTTTTAATTGTTTTTTTTACAGGACGGATCCGACGAGCAAAACTGCGGCGACTGTACCTTTGACAACCAAACCCTGTGTGGCTGGACGAACCAGCAGACACCGAACAAAGGCTTCTGGAAAGCGGTGGAAGCGCGTTCTCGCGCTGACAGAGTCAAAGTGGACGCAAGCGGTCACGCTAACGGCGGCTACGCCATCCTCACCATCGACCCCGCCGCCAGGGTGACAACAGTGGGCACGCTGCAAAGTCCACTACTGAACGGTGCCACCTCGGAGCTGTGCAAGCTGACCTTCTCAGTGAACAGCTACTACGGCTTCAGCGCTACAGTGTCAGAGCAGCAGCAAAGTGGACAACAGTCGGTGAGCCGACAGATCACCCAGCAGGACCTCCAGTCACACACCTGGAAGAGTGTTTCAGTTGATCTGGGGAAGCTGTTGCCGCCCTTCACGCTGGCCATCACCGGCAGCACCCGCTACGGCGGGTGGATGTACAAGGACGCCGCCATTGACAACATCAAACTGAGAGACTGCAATCCGCATGACACAGTGCTGCCCACCACCGCCAGACCCATCAACATCACCAGCTCAGTAAATTGCGACTTTGAGGGCTCCCTCTGCGGTTGGCTGGTCACCGGGCCGGGGTCGGTGCGCAGCAACTGGTTCCGCACCTCCAGCTCCGGCATTGAGCCGGGCACTGATCACACCAGTCTACAGCTGCCGCGACCACGCCGCTACGGAAGCTGGCTGACCACGCAGGCGAAGCTGACGCTGACCCCCGAGGCGGACTACCTGCGAACGGAGTACCCAGTGAAGGTGACCACCACCACCACCACCACCGGCCATAAAACAAAGTACTGCTTCACCTTTTGGTACTACTTCTTTGCCGTCGATCAGTCATCCAGTCTCTAGGCGTGTACTCGCTGAACTCATCGACGCCGGTCAGTATACGCAGTGCCCGGGGTGCTCGGTATTATCGGCAGCACTGGAAGACGAGCACTGCCAGTGCGCGCAACTGGCAGCAGCAAAGTGTGGAGCTGTCGGCGGAATCATTTAAGGGCAGCGGCGACTCGGTGTACCTGTACTTTATAGCACAGGCAGGGCCTCTTTCGGTGATTGGCCTAGACGATATCACGCTGGCGACGGGGGAGTGTCCCACCACGCCGGAGGTGTGCTACTTTGAGTCTGGCAACGCTTGCGACTGGACGGTTTTCAGCAGCAGTTGGAAGATTGCAAACGACGTTCCCGACCACACCACCAACACCATCAACGGACACTACCTTCAAACGCAGTCCAGGCTGGACACGCCGGCGGTGATGAGGAAGGCCATGTCGACGTTGCCTTCACTGAGAGTGCCCGTGAAAAACACCCGACCGTGGACTCAAACTGAAGGCTGGAAGCCGTACTGTCTGAAACTTTACTACCAGTTCAGGTCGACAGTCCAGCCCAGCCCAGCGAGCGCCATTTCCTCACAAACAAAACTGAACATCAAGGTAAAGCAGGTCAACTCGATGCAAATAGACAACCAGTTTGCCCTGTCAGTAGTTGACAACTTCAATGACGGCCAACTGGGCCAGTGGTCGGCTTTCACTGCTGATATCAACGCAAACACAGGGACACAGTGGAAATTGATGGCACTCACGACGCAAACAGCACAATCCTTCTCGACGATATTAGCATTAGCCCTGAGGTGTGCCAGATTGGGACGTGCGATTTCGAAAAAGGTATTTAGAACAGCAAAACAGTTAACAAAATGACTAAACCTGTGATACTATCTTTACAATGCTGAGCAGACACCTGCGGCTGGGAAAACGTTCATCAGCGCTTTCAACCGTACCAAAGCCTGCTCTGGTTGCGCATTCAGCCCAACTCCAAGTTTCTCACTGAGTCCTCCGACTACATGCACTACGACCACAGCACCGGGTCGTCCAGTGGGGTGTACCTGATGATGCCGTTGCAGTTGGCCCGCGCCTCCTTCAGCGCACTGCGAAGTCCACTGCTCAACAGAGCTTCCACCACCGGTCAACTGTGCTTCAGTCTGTTCTACTTTGCAGTGGGCAACACTAATGTGCCCGCACTGACACTGCAGTACATTGACCTGACACACCTTAAAAGCAATGGATTAAAAGTGCAGCTGAACACCACCCGAACGCTGCAGTGGGTCAAGTTTGAGCAGCAGTTCAGCGACGTCGGCCAAGTGTTTCAGTTTGAGATTCGCACTGCATCGCAGACGAGCAACATTGTCAGTGATTTGGGCATTGATGACATCAAGATCAGCCCCGGTCTTTGCCGCTCTGCTGCCCAGCCGACCACGACGACGCCCGTTCCACTCTCAGAGAAGGTGCTGGACTGCAACTTTGAGGAGAGAAGTAGCCGGGGATGCGCCTGGAAGTACGACAGTAACGCCTGGGTGGTCACCAACGAGAGAGGCCGTAAGTGATGTTTTATCTGCTTTTCAATATTCTTAAAATTCCTTTAACGTAGAGAGCAAAAACCCTTATGCGCCCCACTGGGACCACACCTCCGAGTCAACCTTTGGCCACTACCTTCTCTTCACAATGCCCAACTCTACATCCTTCTCCAGCAGCTATCACGACTACACACTATCATCAACGGTGACGCTGCCGTACGACAAGGCGCACTGTCTCACCCTGTGGACCTATGAGGACGGCGAGGGCGAGTTCAGTCTGCAGCTGTACGCTCGTTTCAGTTCTCCTCCCGAGTGATCAACCGCTTCAGCTCTAGCATCGACAGTCGGGCGAGGTGGAAGGTGGTCAGAGTGAACATTCCGCAAGACTTTAGTATTTCCGGGCGATCAAAAAGTAGGAAAACAATTTGTGTTTTAACCCTTTGTCTAACACTTTTCAAACGAATTGTCAATTGCAGCAATTGGTCTGACGATTCACTACACGCCAACGCTGGAAAGACTGAAGCAGTTCAGCGTCTTTGCAGTGGATGACATCCAGGTAAGGCCGGGCCTCTGCCCGCATCAATTCGGTTACACGTACACCTTCTCCGACGGCATTGAAGACCTGAACGTAGAGTACGTAAAACCCCTGTCGGCGCCCATTGGAAATGTCGTCTGGCCGAAAACCACCAGCTACGCGTACAGCATTCCCAAGGTGGATCACACCACAAACAGCGACACTGGCGCCTACTTTCTTTTTATGAACGCTCTGAAGTACCCGCCAGACAGTGCCTACATTGACACCCTCTCGATGATGAACATTCCCGGCAATAGTCTGGGTCAGATGCGGTGTGTTCGTTTTGCCTACCAAAAGGCGGGCTCGACAGTCACGCTGCGAGTCTTTGCACCGCCGGTCCACGCGTACGACTACTCAAAGTACGCCTTTATCTGGGAGGCTACCAAGTAGTAAGTTTATTTGTTTTTAGGGTTGGTTTTATATTTAGTGATAACTGTTTACCATTTCAAAACAGCGACAAAACCTCCTGGACGGTAGTCGAGGCAAATATAAAGAATGAGTTTGACCAGAAGGTGGTTTTCTACTTGGAGAAACAAGTAGACAAAAGCTCCTTTGTGGCACTGGATGATCTGGAGGTTCTCGACAGAAAATGTTCCCCAGTGATTGACTGCGACTTTGACCGAGGCAGCACTTGCTCCTACTCGCCCTACTTCAGTGATCAGCAGAAGGAAAAGGCAACAGCCAACTTTGGCCTCATAAGAGCCCCCTCGACAGACCCTCAGTGGCCTGGACCAATGTACGACGTGACTCAAATCTACGGCGGTGGGTACCTTTTTCTGACGGCTTTTCCCCGGTGGGTGAACGGCAACAACGAAGGCAGTCCACTACTGGCCAGAATGGTGTCCGGTGCTCGAGTGGTGGACGGCAACAAGCGGTACTGTCTGTCACTGTACACTGTCCTCTCCTCAGTCGATGTGGAGCTTCGTTTGAGTCTTCTTCGGTACGGTCAGCCGTGGCTCAGCAACAAGTCAGATCAACAGGTGCAACTGTCGGTGGTGACCAATATCACGCAGAGCAAGTGGACGAGAATGTCTTTCAGTCTGGATCACAGTGTGCTGGCTGGTGCAGAGGAACTTCAGGTGCTCATTGAGGGCCGCATTGCCGCCCACTCCAATGCCATTTTGGCAATTGATGAAATCGTCCTAGTGGAGGGCGCTTGCCGGTCCACCGGAGAGCTCATCTGCGAGAATGGGCTGACTATCAGCAGGGAGCAGATTTGCAACTTTGTCGTTGACTGCCCGAGCGGCCTAGACGAACTTAACTGTGGCACTTGCAGCTTTGAAGGCAACAGTGGAAGCTCCCATACATGCGGCTGGGCAAATTTAACCACCTACAACGGTCGATGGCTGCTGACAACAGCTGTTTTAGCTCAGAAAAACTCCCAATTTGCGCCTCGATTCGACGCCGACAGCAAAATGGCTGGGCACTACCTGTTGATGAGCAGCACCAGCACTGCCGACGACTCCATCGCCGAGATGGCACTGAATTACAAAAACAGAGGACAATATCTGAAGAGTGCCTACCAAAGCTGTGTCATGCAGTTTGACTACTACATTCAGCTGGCCAATTCTACGAGTGCAAACATTCTTGTTCGAGTGGGCGAAGACGCCACCAGCTGGAACACCATCTACTCCATCAGAGAGGGAGGAGTGCCTGCATGGCGAAGAGCCTATGCTCACATTGGTTTTCGCTACTACAACTTTATGGTCGACATTTTGGGTCGCCTCAAGCCGGGCAACCAGGGAGCAGTGGCGGTGGACAATGTTCAGTTTGTGAACTGCTTCTTTCCAAAACCGATTGCCAAAAATGGCACTTGTCAAGCGAATCAGTTCAAGTGTAAGACTCGAGGCTTTTGCATCAGCCAGGACTTGGTTTGCAACTTTGCGAATGACTGTGGTGGTGATGGCGAAGATGAGCTCCACTGTGCCGACTACAAGAACCGATGCAACTTTGAGAACTCACTAGCCACCTGTGGCATTGTTTCCAGTAGTGGAGATAGTAGGGAAACTCCCGATTCTTCAAATCTGCAGTGGGTAATCACCAGTGGCGCCCAGCAGTCGACAGAAAACTATTTTCCAAAGATTGACAACACCAAGTAAGTGCTCGGTAAAACTAAAACGTGTCATCTTTTTCTCACCTTTTGAACACTTCTTTTCAGGCGAAGCAGCTCAGGGCACTACTTGGCGTTAAAGCCCAAAACAGTCAGTTCCAAAAAACAGTTCCTGAACCGAGCCCAGTTCATCACTCCGATGTGGACTAGCAGTGGCCAGGGTGCTTGTCGAATGCGCTTCTTCTACTCTTTGACGGTCCACTGGCCAAAGTCGGCAGTAGTAGTAGGCTGCAGGTGTACGTGTGGTACGCTCGCAAAGACGCTCCCGAGGGCAGTCCCATTCTCGACGTGAAGCTGAACGCCCAGGTGGGTGACCTGCAGCAGCGGTGGAACGGCGCAGTGGCCTCTTTTGCCTCGCCTGCTGCTGATCAGCCATTTCAGTTTGTTTTCATTGGTCAACTGGCGGACACAAATGTCACCGCACTGGCGGTTGATGATCTAACAGCCGATCCGAACTGCCTTCCATCAAGTGCCACTCGACTGCCCAAGACGACCACAACAACAGCAGTGGTGGTGCAGACGACAATGACTACAAAGTCTTCAAATGTAGTTTTCCCGACGACGACAACAGCCAAGATTCCACTGGATAAGCGTGAACCAGGCAAAGGACCACTCGGTAAGTGCAGCTTTGAGTGTTATTGCAGTTGTTGTTGCTTAATGTTTGACTTCGTTTTTCCAAAAAAAACAGCCACCAAAATTGCCATCGGCATCATCGTTCCAGTGCTGGTGATTGCCGCCATTGCCTTTGGCTACTACGCTTTCCGCAGGCATCAGCTATCGAAAAGAGGCGCTGAGGGGGAAGTCCTTTCCATGAAAGGACTGCAAAGTCGCCATGAAGACTGAAACTAAAGCGAAGTTTTGCACAGTTTTATTTGTTAGCCTTATAAGTATTCTTTTGAGCAATTGTTTTTTAAAACAAAAAAATTTAAAAATTACTTGTAGTTTTTACTTTTAATGAAAATGTAATTTTAAAGTCTACACACTAGGACAGTTGGCTGTTGAGCACTTTTTAGCCAAGATCGTATCAAGCTGATCATTGTACTCCACTTTGAGGACATCCTTGCAGGGGCTGCCATTGACCGCTGCCTTGACACAGTCACTGTACTTCCTGTACAGACAGCACTCCTCAGCAGTGTAGGAGTCCGCGTTGGCGAATGAGTCCACCTTGCTTACGTTGCACTGCACCAGCATTGTCAGCCCGTCAAGAAGGCACTTGTTTCGATGGTCAGTGGCTGGGTCGGCAGAGATTGACTGGGCAATGATGATGCCGGTAAAAGGACGAGAACAAGTTGTTGGGAATTCATTTTTTAAATGACAAAACTTTCTTTATAATTCAGAGAAAACGTGAGTCAGCAACTAAAGTTGCCTTTTATGACAAATCAAGCTGAGAACTTGGCAACAAGATGAATGCTTGTGATTAACAGTACCGGTTTTGTGAGGCTTTCTTTTAGCACGCTCTTTTACAGATATCAATCAGAAGAGGCTTGAAAATACAAATTCATAAATTAGAGAAACACAGCTCGCGGCAATTATTGAAGGATTCAAATAGAAGAAACACGGGTATGACTCTGCCGAAGGGACTGCAAACAACAGGTAAAGCCTGAAAAAGAACATCGGAAAAGTTGGACTTGCTGCTGCTGCTGAACTCTGTGTGTGGGAATGCTGGATGTGGCGATTGGCTCAAAGAGGCCCGGTTTGAAGCTGCAAAGCAGTGCTTAGGATTAGAGAAAAGTAAAAAACAAAAGAGAAACTTACCAGCAGTAACTGCTTAGACTTCGGAGCGCAGTAGCTGTTCCGCTGAGCCGAGGTGTTGCTCTCCCTCAAAGGAAATGGCCCCGGCGGGAACCCCAGTGCGGCAGAGAATTCGCAACATCGCAGAGACGCACCGACGAGCAGAGGCCAACTTTTCTGGTTGCAATGATCGCCACTGGTCGCAATTAGTTACCTTGCAACCTCGACAGGTGAAGTAGCTAAGGCCAATGGCCTGCAGGTGAGGCATGGTTCGCGGAAGGTCCAGCCACTCCAGTTGATCGTGCGAATCACAGCTAAAACACAGCTCAAAACCTTTCACAGAGAGTAGAGGATGGAAATGGTGATTGTCAGTTGTGCTTACTCCAAAATGGATGCTCAGCTGCAAGTGAACAAGGTGCCGCAGAGTGGCCATCTTGGAAAAAATACTTTCAGCGTTAGCAAGTGGCAGTTCCAGCGCAAGTGAAGTGAGCGAGGGAAACTTGCTGCAAACGTCCGACAAGTTACAGTGCCTACTGTGAAGGGCACCGGTACTCAGTTGAATAATGCGATCTCGAAGGCGCTGTCGCAGAGCAATCAGCGGTTCGATGTTGTCCACTTCAGTATTCAGCTCAATTTGAAGGCGGTCGTTTTGTGTGGCGTAGAGCTGACTGATGAAGAAAAGCAGTTGGCTCGGACGGCAACACAGACTAAACTTTTGCAGCTGATCGAGAACGCTTAGCTCGTGCAGTTCCAGTCCTTCTTCGCCCAGGTCAATCTTCAGGTAAGTGAGAGCAGACAGCGCGTTGATTGCTGCAAAAAGAGCTTCTGCGTTGCGATATCGAGTGCTGATATCGATGATCGCTTTAGACTGGTCAGTTGACGGCACCAACCGCTTTCAGTACTAGCCAACAGCTCCGTCAGACGTTCCATGACGCCCTTGTCAGTGCTACTGCTGAGAAAAACCAGCTTGGTGACGGCGGGAAAAGCGGAGATGATCGCCTGCACAGTGGGCTGTGTCAGTTCACCGTCTTCAAAGTGGAGAGTGTTCCATTTGGTGCAGTGTCGGATGGCAGGAAACAGTGGGCTAGAGCCGTCTTCTGCCTTTATCAGACTCATACTCGGTGATCGGTAGCCGATTGCTGAACAATTGACACTCCAGTCAATGCCCGAAAAGGTATCTCCGCCTAGTCCTTCGAAATTCCCAACGGCGATGGTCAGAAAGTGGACAGTTTGGCGAGTGGCTTCAGGCACATGATGACGCCCGTCTGGGGTGGCCTCGTAGGCGTTCAACAGGTCCATGGCTGTCATCTGACGTAAAGCAGCCAGATGGTTGTTGGCCCGCTCTGGTTCTTTTGCTCCGGCAGACATGCTGGTTTCTCTTCTGAAAAGTTCGGGTGGGAAACAAAAGCTGACAAGATCTGAAAAGCAGAGACGACAGCAAATCAACTGAGCGACTTGTTGTCAAGAGTGTTGTGAAATACCTTTTCTGGCTGCACTGTGCATGGGGCGCCACTGTCTGACAGAGGGAGCACACGTGCCAAGACACGTTCTGTTTCGCTGACAGTGCGTCTGCAGATTCAGTTGATTTGGTCTTTCCCAACTCGTTTTCAGATCGATTACCCGAAGACGATGCCTCCATTACTACGCCCCATTCCCGATTTGCGCCACATCACCACCTTCAAAATGACGACGCCGGATGACCAGATGAAATCAAGTTTCAACAATCACGACATGCATTGTTTTTTTGGCTTCAAAGTGACTTTTAAAGTTCTAAGTTCTAATTCAAAGAATGCCATGTCATGTGAAACACCGATAAGTGCATAAAAGCGGTCCACTTTGCTTGCCCATTCACATTCTAGCTGTTTTGTGTTTTAGTGCTGTATCTTCTCACTGACCAGTGACTCGACCTGTTCCCGTTTAACGTAAGATTTTTGAAGGTCTTTTTCTTGTAGTGACAATTCTGAGAATTGAATTCTCATCACCATTTTCATCTCTTCTTCCTCAACAGAAGCAAACCCAACAACAACAACTTTTTGAAGTGAAGTACCCAGCATGGCTCACATTGCCCCACTGATGGGCATGCTGCTGATCATGTCAATGGTGACCAGCTTCAAGGACGTCGAAGCCTTGCCAGTGGTGCTCAAAATGGTGCTAGCGTCGCCGTCGGTGGTCCTGCTGCTCCAGTGACGTCGATGTTCTCCTGCGCCGGCAGCCTCCAGACCGACTTTCAGTTTGGCGCGCCCTTCAAGCCCGAGGTGGAGGTGCTACTGAACGGCGCCTTTCCCTGTCCGGAGCACTGCGCCCAGTTCGCCGGCTTTCTCCGCCAGCAGCTGCAGCAGTGGAGCAACGGCAACAGCCTCAGCCAGTGGAACCACCGCAATGCCGCCTTCCGCCGCCACCAGGTGGGCAGTGTCCTCCTCTTCTCGCACTACCGAGCCATTCGAGGGGAACTAACCTCCAGTGCTGCTGCTGTAGCTGGAGGTGTTGGAGGTGCTCCAGGAGGAGTGGCTCTGGTTGGCGCGCCCAATGGCGCCCACCATCACCCTGACTGCAACCACAACCTGGCGGTGCTGCAGCGCATCGAAGCGCTGCTCAAGGATCCGCACTTCGAGGAGGAGCTTTTCGTTTCGGTGCCCTATGTCGCCCACATTCCTCACCCAGTGGCAAGTCCTCCGGTGGGGTGGCTGTTGAGAGCACTCCCGTTGTCAAGGTCGTCCCTCCACCACCTCCTCCAGTGACCGTCGTCGCTAGCCCCCCTGTGATCAGTCTGAGCTGCTCCGCCGAGCTGGTGGGCAAGGTGCTCCAAGTGCAGACGCCCCTCTTTCCGCCGGTGGCCGCCTACCTCGATGGCCTCTCCCCGGAGGGCTGTCGCGCCTTCCAGTCCGGTCTGCAGTCTGCCCTGGCCACAAACGGCATGCATCTGCCCAGCCCACCACCCCCACCACCACCAACTACATTCCCAACTTTGCTGGACGCGCCACAGTGATCATTGCAGGTGAAGGAAGCAACGGTGCAGCACTGCCGCCGGGACGAGAGACGGACGAGTCGCTGAAGTTGATCACAGTGCAGGCGGTGCTCCGTCTACTGTACGCCTGTGCCAAGGGCAGACGTGGCGGACTGCAAGTTCAACCAGTGCATCAAGAAGTGCATCACGTCAGCCCGTGCAGCAAGTGCGTCAAGTTCAACACGTTCAGCCAGTGCAGCACGTTAAAGAAGTGCATCATGTTCATCATGTGCAGCCAGTTCAGCAAGTTCATCACCAGATTGTGCAACAGCCACTTCAGCAGCAGCGTGAGCAGGTAGTGATGATTCAGCCAAACAGCAATCCAAGTGCTGACGTGGTCACCGTCGTCCACTCTCGCTCTGCCTCCCTGACCGGTCTTGATGCTAGTTCTGGAGCTGGTGTTGCTGGTGCTGGCTTTCCTGGTAACTGTCACGACGTCTTTGCCACTGAGCTCCTTCTCGGAGAGATCTTCTCAGGCCGCACTGCAGTGTCTCATTCTCCTCCTCCGCCTTCTCCGTGGTGGACACCAGCTCCAAAGTGGTGGTCGTGTCTACTGCTGCTGGTGGACCGAGCAATGGAGCCAGTTATGTCAGCGCCCCGGTCCACACTGACACCAGCAAGGTCATCGTCTCTAGCGGTGGTGGTGGTGGTCAGATAGTCAACTCAGGAAGCACCAGCGACACCAAAATCATCGTCTCGGGAGGCGGTGGTGGTGGTGGTCAGATCGTCAATCCGGGCTCTACGGACACCAAAGTCATCGTCACTGGTGGGAACAGCAACGGCCCGATCGTCAGCTCAGGAACCGAAAACAAGGTCATCGTTTCAGGCGGCAGCAGATACTTTGAGCCTGGTAGCGGTGCTGCAATCAGCAGCATCAGCAACAGCAACAACGGCTTCGGTACTGGCGGAAGTAATGTCCACTACGTCAGCTCAAGCAACAATTATGGAGGCTACCAACAGGGCTACGACCGAGGTCCCGTCTATTCGGCTGGTTATCCCAACTCGGTCGGCTACGAAAACGGTGGCACGCACTACGGCGTCTCAGAGTACGGCGGCGGCGGGAGTTACGGAGAAAACTATGGCGCATCAATCGGCTCAAGTGGCAGCTCTTACGGTTTGGGAGCGAACAGAATCAGCAGCAACGACGGCCGCTACTACAGCAGCCCAAATGGTTTCAACTCAGCGGGCAATCCTCACTTCAGTGCAGGCAGCTACTCTGGCGGACAGAATGGCCAACTCGCTGGCAACAACTTTGCTCTCGCATCTGGAGGCTACGGAATGAGCAACAGATTCGGACATTCTGCAGTGGGTGGAGCCAGTAGTTACGGCAGCAACAATTTTGGAGGCAGCAACACCTACGGCGGGAGTTTCGGCGGGAACGGAGGAAATTATGGCGCCAGTGGCTCATCAGCGATCGGCGGCTACAATGGCGTCTCCTCTGGCTTGTCTGGTACAGGAGCAGGCGTGGCAAACTACGGCGGTCAGGGCTACTCTCTGGACGCCAACGGGCTTGCCCCCAATGGCGGTAATCTGGCGGGCGGCCTCAACGGGGGCGCCGCCTCCTCCGCCTTGGGTGCTGCTGGAGGACTAGCTGGCCTGAACTCGGGCAATGCAGCGCTGGGCTCCTCGCTGGGAGCCGCCACTGGACTGGTGGGAAACGTAGCAGGTACCGGAAATGGCGTCGGCAACATCGCCGGACAGGTCCTGGGCACTGGGACCAATTCGGCTAACGGCGTCCTCGGCTCCTCCCTGGGAGCCGTCACTGGGCTGCTTAACAATGTTGCTGGCTCAGGAGGAGCGGTCAGTGGGCAAGTGCTCGGCGCGGGCGCCAACGCTGCTAACTCGGGCGTGGCTACCGGAACCAGTTTGGGCAGTTCGGTGGGCGGCAACGCCCCCTCTGCTGGATCGGCTGGTGGCAATTCTGGTGGAGGAGCTTCTGCTTCTGCTTCCGCCTAGTCCTACCGCTGACTGCGAGCCCCGCTGTGCTCTTCTCACCCACCCACTCAAGTAATCTCTCTTCCTCTCTCCCGCCCTTTCTCTTTTCGGCTACTTGTGGGTTGATTTCAAATTTTTAATGTTTCATTTTGAGTTTTTATTTTCATTATGCATTTACATTAAAAGTAATTTTGTACTTTTTTGTTTTGCTGAAAAGTTTAGATAAAAAAACTTGCACATTACGCATTCTCTCTCTCTCTCTCTTTCAAAAGTGTTTTTTTATCCAAAATTTTTCATTGTGAGTTATGGTTATTTTCACTATTTGCCAGAGCAATGACCTCATTGTTTTAGGATTGCCGCAGTTAATTTTCACTCAAAACTAGCAACCAGTTCTGCTGTAATAAACAATCAAACAGCACGCTTCTTTTAACATTCCTAACATGAGGGAATCGTCCAAAGAAATGCCTCATATGATCTTATCTTCCAACTATCTAACTAAATTTTCCATTTGTGTGCAATTTAATTTTGTGTGAGGGGTAGCCTTGCCGCCAACGCAGAAAATTGTTTTAATTAAAAAATGGTAAAAGCATTCAAACAAATTGCAAGTTTTTTTGTTTCATTTGTAGAGCAAAAAACATAATGAAAAATTAATCATCAGAAAAACTAAAATAGGTCATTACCAAAGGTGCTAACGCTGTACGTGTACTTGTATTTAATAACAGTTTTTCATTTATCAAACTCTTATTCTTTATTCAGCACCTGTTTTTGAGCACACCTAACACATTGTCGTTACCCCTGCTACCCACTTAATTTTATTTGGCAGCAAATGCAGTGAATGTGAGTAAGCACACACTGCAGCTAAATTGGCCAGATGGTGTTTTTCTACCTTGACTGGTAACACAACACAGCACCAAAAACAGCATCAAAGTATTCTGTGACCTTGTACTCTCCCTTTCTCTCTCTCGCTCTCTTTCTCGTCTAGAAAAACTTGTCTGTCAGTGGTAACAAACTGGTAATGTGTCAGTGGCTATATAAAAGCAACAGCAGCAGCCTGGTAACAAACCGCCGGTTTGACGCTTTATTTTTAGTTTTGTGTGTCTTCAGTGTTAAGTGTTGCTCACTTTCTTGCCGGTTTGCTCGTTTTGTGTGTGTTTTTGCTTGATAGCTCGGTTTCAGTCGGCCAGCAACAACATCAGCCATTTCAGTTATCACCAACTTTTGCTGCTTTTTTCTGTTGTGTGTTTGCCAATCTTTCTGCTAATCGCCCATCCACGTCACTCAAACCTTTTAGTGATCAACTTGCCAACACTCTCTGCCAATCAATATTTCTCAATCTGACTTTGACATCCTTTTAGAGGAACGTGAAACAGAAGTGAAAGTCTTTATCTTCCCTTTGGTGCACTGTGCCAGCAGATAAGTCTGCTGCTAACAAGACCACTAATTGCAAACCATCAATTGAAGTAGGAAGAAAAGAGAAGAAATCTTCTATTAAAGCTTTGGTAAGTAGTTCCCACTTTCTTCATATTCTTCTGTTTGTTTGTTTGGCATCTAATTTAGACAATTCAATCTTTTTCTATTGTAAGATAATGGCCGAAAAGATTGACGCCTTTGTGCTGCGCGGTGCCAATGACGCCAGCATCGAACAGGTGCCCATGCCGCCCGCTCCTGGTCCTCATGGTAAGAAAACCTTGTAAACTTTGTAAACTCCTAAGTAACCCAAACCTTTTTCATTTTGCCCTTTTCAGACGTCCTCCTGCGCACCCTGAACGTGGGCATCTGCGGCTCTGACGTGCACTACTGGGCCACCGGGCAGTGTGGCACCTTCATCGTCCGTGAGCCGATGATCCTCGGCCATGAGACGTCGGCGGTGGTGGAGGCCGTCGGCTGTGAGGTGAAGCACCTCAAGGTGGGCGACCGAGTGGCCACCGAGCCAGCGGTGCCCTGTGAACGCTGCTCCTACTGCCGCTCCGGCGTCTACAACCTCTGTCCGGATATTGCCTGCCACGCGACGCCGCCCTACCACGGAACGCTGGTCAAGTACTTTCTCCACCGAGCCGCCTACGCCTTCAAGGTGCCCGACAGCGTCGACAACGAGGAGGCCGCCATGATTGAGCCACTCTCCGTGGCCGTGCACTCCTGCAAGCGGTCGGGCGTGACGGTCGGCTCACGGGTGCTCATCACCGGCGCCGGGCCGATTGGCATCTACACGCTGATGGCCGCGCGGGCGTACGGCGCCACGCGGGTCGTCCTCACGGACATCAACGAGGAGCGGCTGAAGCTGGCAAGGGAGCTGGGCGCCGACCAAACCATTCTCGTCACCAAGGAGCTGAGCGAGGAGGAGCTGGTGGCTAAGGTGAAGGAGGCTTTCGGTGATGGCGAGCAGCCTGACATCAGTCTGGAGTGCTCGGGAGCGCCCAGCTGCTCTCGTCTGGTGCTGCTGGCCACCAAATCAGGTGGTGTGGCCATTCAAGTGGGCCTGGGCCCGCCTAATGTCAGCCTGCCAATTGCCGATGCTGCCATCCGCGAGGTGACAATTCTGGGGGCGTTCCGCTACAAGGACTGCTTTCCTACGGCGGTGGCGATGGCCGCCTCGGGAAAGCTCAATCTAAAGGCGCTCGCCAGTCACCGTTTTGACTTTAAGGACTGCCTGGAGGCGTACAAGGTGGCCAAGTCCGGTGCCGGCATGAAGGTCATTATCAAGGTTACCGAGTAAACAGATAACAAAAAGTAATTTTTGAATGTCAATTGTACTTTGACTGTAACCAAATTGCCATTTTCATTTTTTTGAAAACTAGCCGAAGTTTTTTTTGAAACTAAAACTTTTACTTTGAAAAGTTAGTTGAACAATTTTATTAAACTTCAAAAATATCTTTTTCAGTAATTTTCTCGCACCAACTTGAAGGTGATCATCATCACCTTTCCGTAGAGCAGGACATATTTGCTGAAAGCGTTCAGACTGATGAGCCCAAAACTCCCGTAGTTAAAGCCGTACTTTCGGTGCGTGACCATCCAGTCAATGTCCAGCCTCAGCCTCAGCCGGGCCCGAAGATTGCCCATTCGAGTGGTGCTGCCTGCCATCAAACTGAGCAGCTCTCTTCCGGGTCGATGAAAGTTTCGACTGACCAGCGCCAGAAGAAGGTGAATGATGAAGATAAAGTTGAACTCGTAGAGGTTAAAGAAGTGAATGGCGGGCACTTGTTTTTTGGGGACTTTTCCCAGTAGGAGCCACATTGTCAGCAACACACTGGGCGGACAGGATACATACCACGAGAGCAGACTTCTGCTTCGATTAGCGGCAAAAAGAACTGTTATTGCAATTAATTTCGACGGAAATCGTAGTAATTCGAAGCAGAAAACGATATCGAGTACTGGCCTTCCGGTTTATTGGGCCAGATGGCCAGTTTTGCCGCATTCTTCCGTTGGAACATGGTGATTAGAGCGGTGAAATGGAAAAAACTCAAGTGAAAACGTGCGATCGAGAGTAAAAGTAGAGCCAGTAGCCGGCGGCCATCTGAATTGTGCCAATTAAAAAGGCCAAACAGTGAAATGAAGGTATTTTTTAAGTAGTGCTCCAGATGAGCAATTTCAAGATTGACCTCATGCGTTGTATGGAACGAGGGCCACTTTAGTACATAAAAGTTAAACTTATTAAATCTTTTTGACTTACTGGTAATCAGCAGAAACTCTGAAAGAGGGCATCACAAGAGCAAATTTTCGTTTTACTAAATCATGGTAAAACTTCCGTTTTGATGAAGGATAGCTGCCAAAGAAGCAACTGCTTTCTCGCAGAGGACATCGTTAGCAGAGAATAAAGTCGATGATCAGGTTTCAAAAAGAGAACATCAAGTAGTAAACGACCATAAGCTGGGCGACAAAAGCCACTTTATTTAGGTTGTACTTTGGCACCAGGAGAGTAGCAGCATCAAAGTGGATGCCCGTTCAAAATCGGACAGTCCTGGAAAGCCGAATATAGAAGTGAACGCCTGAAAAATGCTGACTACTTTAACCATTTTATTTCAAAGACTGGACTCATTCTGAAATAACTGTTGTAATGAACGGAAGTAGTGGTGTAGTAAGCGAGGAAGAGCGAAAACGGCAGGATAATATGCCTTAGCAAGTGGCGATTCTTTTGAAAACGCTTTGAATTTTATAAAATTTTAAGTGAAATATAGGTTGCAGAATTTATGTTTAAGGCGAAGCTGGGAAGCGAATTTTCCATTTTATTGCTTTCGTATTATCCTATGTGAATTGTTGTTTTTTTGCCAACTTTTATAACTCAACTTCTAGAGTACCTGAAATTTAGGTTAAAGTCTCAAATTAAAGTTTAAGACTTGGTCTACAAAAATGGGAGCTTTTAATTTAACTGCTTTAGTTTAGTTTATATGAATATTTGAAGTTAGAAAACTTGCAAAATGTTGTGTTTTGACAAATTCAGATGTTCATAAAAACTAAACTAAAGCAGATAAAATTAAAAACCCCCATTATTTTGTAGACCAACTCTTAAACTTTAATTTGAGACTTCAACCTAAATTTAAAGTGACAATAAATTTAATAGTGGCTAGATTTGCACAATAATCCCTGCAAAATTTTAGTTATGAAACTTTTTTAGAAACCATTATTAGATTAAAAAATTTTTATTTGCTGCAATTTTTATGAGTTTATTATGAATAATTTAATATGACAGATAAAAACTTTATTTAGCTTTTAGATTAAAATTTTCTACTTAACATTAAATTAAAAAGTGTCAAAATAAAATTTTAATTATAAAAATGTTTTAAAATCAACTTAATTTTAAAATTAATGATTCTTTTTAATAAAAAGCGTACTAATTACACTAAAAAATAAGTTGAAATGAGCTTAGAGTTGATTTATTAACGCTTGCCCTTAATTTAATGAACTCTATTGTACAACGAAAATTTAAGAACCAAACAACTTTTATAAAACGTACATAATTAATTTAAAAACAGATTTAATTTTTACAAAACCCCCTCATTAGTATACTTCTCCTTCATCTCCAAGTACTTTACCAGAGCTTTCTCGGCGTATTGCTGAAACAAAAACAAAAAAAGATTAATTTTTTAGCACTTGAAAACAAAAACAACAACTCAATCATTTCAACTTACCATCAGCCCATCTGGATTGTAGGGAACCAAGTCAATGATACTTTTTCGCATGTTCATCATCATCAGCACGCTAAAAAGGCCCATTTGAAGCGTGGCAATCTTCACCTCTTTGAGAATGTCTTCCACACCATTTCCAGGCCGCTTGGAGTAGCCAGGCTTGACCAGATCAACGCCCTCGAGGTAGAGCGAGAGGAAATGTCTGATCACCTCATCTGGCGCCAGAGCCCGATTTTCCATGTCTGACAGCGACGGTTTGCCCCACTCGTGCATGTAAATGCAGATATCCATTCCCCGGGAGCCATAACCAGCGTACTCGAGGTCAGTAAAGACAATTTTTCCCGGTTCAGTATTGCTCACCAGAATGTTGCTTCCTCGAAAGTCGTTGTAACAGAAAACGGTTTTTACACGGGCATCCTTTACTCGCTGCTGCAGCTCTTCATACTCTTTTTTTACGCCCTCGACTGAGAGCACTTTCAAGTTGTTCTTCTCTATTAGCTTTTCAGCTCGGTCGTCTGATAGGACGCCCTCCAGGTGAGCTGCAGTCTGACTGAAGAAAGTACTGTGCTCCTTGCGAATAGGCACCTGCAGGTGGTGGACTCGGGCGAGCATGTGGGCGAGTTTTTGCAGCATCTCCGGTTGTTGTTGATGCTCAGGGCCAAAGATGACATGCTAATATGGTAAAAAAGGTTTAGACTTTTATCAAAACTTATCAACAATCAGACACTTACATCGACGTACTCCTGCACAAAGCCGTCCTTGAAGATGCCGTACACTTTGGGACCAAGGCCTAACTCGGAGAGGATGGTTAGGACAATTGTGTCGTTCAGTCGCTCACCGTCTTCAACATTGAAGTTTGCAATCAGTTTGGCCATGTAGAATTTAATGGCCACATCGGTGGCTATGTCTCCATCCTCTGAATCTGTTCTCGGCACTGAATCCTTCAACTGAACTCGGTAAATCTGATTGGTGAGACCGCCGGTGATCCGAGTGACGGTGATGTCTTCCTCAGAGGTGGCATTGAGCCAGCTGCCGGCAAGGTACACCTTGACCACCTCCAAGCACCGTTTGCTGATGTCAGCTGGAGTTTCTCCTCTCTTAATCTCTTCCGGCTTCAAATTATCGAAATTGAAAAGGCCCTCTTTTTTGTCGGTGGTGGCATTTCCATTTTCCTGTGGTTCAGCCTCTGCTGACTTTTCAGTGTTGTTGTTGTTGACCACTTCAGGCATTTTTAACTTTTGTTTGCAGTGTATGATAAACAAGAAATACTGTTTGAAAAAATTATAAAATTTTTTAATTTAAATAATTTTTGTTGTTTGTTGATTTGACTTTCACTTAAAAGTGAAAGTTGAAGACTTTTATACAAAAATGATGTAAAAAAGCTGGAACACACGCAAGAAAGTGAGAAAAGAAAACACTGACTGATGAGCGGTAGAAGTGCAGCACAAGGACAAATGGTGCGGCGGCTGCTGCTTAGTTTATCATCTTGTACTGTTTTTGTAGAGCTGTTGTACATCAACGGCAGCAGCAGCAACTCAGCACGCTTTGAAACGAGTGTCCGATTTTCTTCTCTTTCTATGTTAGTTGTCATTTGATTGGCCAGCAATTGCCTACAAAAGCCTTGTGATGATGATGATGTTGTTGCAGTGAGATGTAATAATTTTGCACTGGACAGGTGCGGAAAGTTGCTTGTAGATGTTAAGAGTTTAGTCAATTGGAATACTGTCTAGTCAACCAGGCTGATAATACCAAACAAACGCACACTTTTACAACTGATGCTGCCGACGATTCGATAAGGGATGTAATGGTTGATAACAACTAAACTGCACCCGCCTGTTTGCTTGCAATCGCAGGCCTATTTTGATTATGACACCAAATAAATTGCCGCTCCACCAGGGATTTGCTTTATAAAAAAAGTCAAAAGCAGTACACCATTAAATTGACTGACGTGGCAAAAAAGTGCTCGACAGAAAACTTAAATGCACGAGCCAGATCAGTACGTTCTGATTAAGAAAATTTTGTAACACAAATTAAATTGACATTTTTTACTTTTAAGTGCAAAAGGTTTTACTGTAGAAAGGTAAAAACAGTAATTAAATGTTTTTTCTTTAAAATACACAAAGACTTTGCACTTCGAATGCTTTTTCTGTCCTTTTCGGTCAGTGTTCTGGTGCAACATTTTAATTTTTTTTATTTTGTTTTAATAACTCCCTCCTCAATCAACTGTTGCTTGTAGGCAAGGTACTTGCCAAACGCGGCGTCGCAGTATTTCTAAACAAAAAAAATAACTTATGTTTATCAACTTTTAAAAAGCAAAATATTCAGCTTACCATCGTCTCATGAAGATTAAAGGGCACTTTTTCTACTAGATTTTCTTTCCTATTAATAGCCAGTGTGTTGCTGAAAAAAAACATCTGCAGAGCGCACAGTTTCACCTCTCGCAAAATGTTATCAACCGAATTTTCTTCCTTATCAGCGTACCCGGGGGCCAGCAATTCTGCACCCTCAATATACAGACGGATAAAAGCTCTTATTACATCATCATCAGGCAGCCTCGGGTCGGCTAAACTAACTAGCGGCTCTTTACCCCAATCGAACATAAAGATAGCCAGATCAAAACCGCGAAAAGCGTAGCTTGAGTATTCCAAGTCGGTGAGCAGAATTCGAGTTGGATTTTTTTTGGACACCAGAATGTTGCTCCCCCGGAAATCAGTGTGAGTGAAAACAATCTTGATGTTGGCATTGGCGAGAAGGTCAACGAATCGAGGGTACTCCTCTCGCAAATCCACTGAAGCAAAGGCTTTTAAATTCAGTTCTTCTATCAGTTCCATGCGACCATCCTCATAAGCTTCATCGATGTGGCGGCCCATTGCTGAGGTCAGCGCATCAAGGTTCTTTCGAATTGGAACTTGAAGCGAATGAACTTTGGCCATTAGGTGGGCTACAATTCGAAGCAGCTCCGGCTGTTTCTGGTGCTCAGGACCAAATTGATGATGCTGAAAAAGGAAGTAAAACTCGATAAATGTTTGAATATAAATCAAAAGTTTTTGTAAACTTACTTCAACGTACTCCTGCACAAAACCGTCTTGAAGATTCCAAACACTCTAGGATGAATGCCAAGTTCAGAGAGAATGGTTAGGATGATGGTGTCATTGAGGCGCTCGCCGTCTTCTGCATCAAAGTTGGCCACCAGCTTGGGCAGGTAAAACTTGATGGCCACATCGGTGCACAGTTCTCGCTTTACACTTTCATCTGTTTTCAGCAGTTTCACCCGATAAATTTGGTTGGTCAGTCCGCCGGTGATTCTCGTCACTTCGATGTCCTCTTCAGTGGCGCTGAGCCAGCTTCCGGCAAGGTAGGAGCGGCAGACGGTTAGGCAGCGAGCCTTAATGTCCACTGGAGTCGTCCCACGAATCAAATCAGATGCAGAAAGATCGTCGAAACTGAGCGGACCTTTCTGGTTGTTCTTTAGTGGCTCGTTTTTGGTGGCCATTTTTCAACTGCTTTACTTTACTAAAAAACTTTTCACTTTGAACCAACTTATTGATTTCTTTTTCATCAGTTTTTATACACATGTCAGCATCTTTTGATTGTTTCCTTGTTGCACTTGGATTTGTATTACACTTTTTTTATTTTGTTCTTCCCTGTCTTCTCAGCCATTATTTAGTCAAGGTTGTTCACTTGACAGAAAAGGGGCAAAAAATGAGAGAGACGGCGGAAAACGTTGATGAGAATAGGCAAAAAAGAAAGTATTCAGTTTCGATGAAGCTGTTGATGCTTTTATCAGGCTGTACAGCAGACAGGATTGATAGTGATAACAGTGATGCAATGTCCTTTGGCAAAACCTTTATTTTTTGCTATAATCACAACTAAAAGCAAACCATCAATTTAATAGTAATTAGTGATTCTCAATGATTTTTTTGAAATGTTTGTAGGTTATTTAGTAATGTAATTGCGCTTTTAGAAAGTGGATTTTCAGCACAATAATTGCCTAAATAAACATTTATTGCCAGATTTGTGTTGCATTAATTTTGAAATTGTAAAAATTAACAAATCAGAATAAATTTTGCTCTAAAAACAAAAAAATTTTTTTGCTGGGTACTTCTGTTTAAAACTAAAATTAAAATGTCGCGTTAATTAGTCTAAAAACTTGCAATTACCAATACACACTTTGACAATTAAAAACATCATTAATGAAAAAAGGAAAAAAGAACAACAAAATGTCCCTACTTAATTTAAACTTACCAGCATGTTAAAAGATAAATTGATGCAAAGGTGCAAAAGTATTATTATTAGTTTGCACTTACTAATAAATCTGCTTGCTACGACTGCTTAAAACTTGCTTTTGTCAAAAAGGTTTGTGCTTTACTAATTAGTTGCTTCTTCATTAAACAAAAATTAAACACTGAAATAACAAAGTACAACAACAGCAAAACAGTTCGTACTCTCGTACTTGAGCACCTAAAGAAAGCTGATTTTTTCATTCAGTCAATTAAGACCGACAATTAAAAATGTCACGGTTGACGGTAAAAAAAATGTTTTGTTTTTAGCTCAAGCATTTTCACTTGGCTATAAAAAGGGTCACAATTCTGTCTGAGAAGAGCATCCTCACCAGTCTTGAGTATCTAAAAGTCTCAAGCAATCAAAACAATAACTTTCTTTTGCAACTCAAATATGGCAAAAATTTTCATTGTTTTAGGTAACGAAAAAAACCTCCGATTTAAAACAGTTCAAACTCACACTTTTTCCAAAACATTTTCTAGCTTTGACCATTGCCACCGTCGCCGCCGACTGCAGCTACGACGACCTGAAGAGTTGCTACAACCTGGAGAACTTCTTCTCCGACGGGAAGATCAACTGGCCGACGGACGACGGCGCCGTGCAGGACCTCTGCGGAAAGCTGCTCGAGGGAGGCGGCTGCGTGCTGGAGTTCAGCAAAAAGTGCGGCAAGTCGGAGGAGGGGAAGAAGCACTTTGCCGAGCGAATGGCCGCCCTCAAGCTGTACCACGCCTCAGTCTGTGACACGCCCGACGGTCGGTCTGGCTTCCTCGAACGTGTCAAGTGCTACTCGAACCCGGCGGTAGAGGGCGCCATGCGGGAGGTGCACAAGCGGTATGTGGCGATGATCGAGAAGATTGACGCCGGTCTGCCGGCGGGCAGCCGCAAGCAGGCCATCTGCTGTTCGCTGCTGTACGTCAAAGACCACGGAAAGGAGTCGGTGAAAGCCAACTGTGAGCAGAAAACGGTCGACTACCTAAAGAGTCTGCTCAGCATGGTGGTAAGTGCTTTGGAGGGGAGGGGGGAAGTGTGTAATTTGATTCGGGGTTTAATGTTTGGTTTTACCTTTTCTGTCTAGTCTTCGGCTTTCAAAAACGAGTGCGGCAGCGCCACCGACTTTGCGCCCTGTGCTGCGGCGCTGCCCAATGGATTTGGCAAGGAGCTGACCGCGATTGCCAATGCAGGAAGTGCACCGGCCACCAATAACAAACTGGCCCTGCCTACTCTGTTCAAGATGTGGCAGGAGATGTAGATTGAAAATCTGATAAAAGCGATATTTTTTAAAGTGAATAATATGGCTGGTTTAGGTTATAAAAATGTAATGTTTTTCTATTTTTGGGTTTATTCTAAATGCTGTTTTTGCTTGTTTTAAATAAAAGCAAACTTTTTTAATAAAATTAGCTTTTTGTTTTAGTTTCAGCTTATTTTTATGCAATTAGAAATATCTTATCCGTAAAATTGCTGATTTGTAATGTTTTATCGTTGCTTTAAGAATATATCAAACGGTAAATTGAGTAATAAAAGCTTTTTTGAAACTGTAAACGCTGTTACGCACTTTTTTGTGTGGAATGCCTTATCATTCTTATTATTTAAAACAAGGAAATATTATCAAAAGTATTTTAGATTTTTGAGTAGATTTCACTAGAAACGTCATTTTGAACAGATTTTATAGTTTATAAAATAGCGTTACAGATCAATAACTTTTAATACAATTGTTTTAGTGTTTTATATTTTATAATTGTAGCAACCAAGCAAACTCATTTTTTTGACAAATGGGTTTAGATAATTCAAAATTATTTCCTATAAATTTTTCTTTGTTTCCATCTCGAATTAAAGCAGACCACTCTGTTGTGAGTTTTGGATCTGATGTTAAAGATTCACCAACTACAATTGTTTCAGATTCACCTTCTATTAACATTTCAGATTGTCCTCCACAAAGTGATTTAGCCCAATCAACAAATGAAACAAACGACAATGTTGACAATGTTGAAATGACGACAACAATTCTATTGTAACGCGCAAAAATTTTTTAGAGTATTTAAGATTTAAAAAATGGTTTTCAAAAAAATAAAAAAACGAAATAAAAAACCAAACGATTTGAAAAAATGATAAAGTTAATAAAAAACAAAACACACAAACAAAATGATTTGAAACTAAACATTTTACCATTTTTAACAACTAATTTAACTTTAAAAATATGTAATTTTTGAAATTAAAAAGAAAAATTAAAATAAAATTTTAGCATTTTAAAAAACAATTTTGTAAGTCAACTAAAAACTAATAAAAGTGTAGATGTTAATTTTCACAATTTGCCGTCAAGTTATCTTCACATTTTTCACCATTTTTGTTTCATGCATTTAAACTCTTGATGCCCAATCATTTGAACTTTAACATGTGCTCCGACTACAAACAACTTAACTTTAAAAGGTCTAGACAGTGGTACTGGTTTTCAAACAGTGCCTGAACTGCCGCTAGCTTCAAAATTGTTTTAAGCTAGCTTTAGCTCTCTAGAGGCAAAAAGCAAAACTAGGAGAGGTAAATGTCACTGGCAATAAACTGGCAGCTACAGTGCAGCAAGCTTTTCTCCTATTCCCTTTCGCTCTTTCCTGCTCTTTCACTGTTGTTGTTTTCCACTGCTGCCTGCAATTGAGCATGGCGCAGAACAAGAGAACACAGAAGGAGAGGAACGCGCCAAGCTGAGTCACTGCGTTGTTCTGCTGCTGATTCTCCTCTCTTTCTATCCCTCTCTGGACACCGAGCTCGTGAGCAGTGGCTCGCTTGTTTGTTTGTTTTATCGCCAGCGCTGGTTCACTCACTCTGGGTTGATTCAAACTTTTTGGCTTGCTCGGCTTTTGCTGAATTTTCATTTGGCTTTTAGTGATCATCATCATCACTGTCAACATTCAGCAATGTCTGGCAATTACAGTTTCAGCGGTGGTAACTTGAGCCCACCTCGACCACCTAATCCCCAACTTCACCACCACAACAATCTCATCTTCTCTCCACCGAGTGAAATGTCCTATGAAGGGCCATCCACCACTGCCACTAATTCAGCAGGTGATGCTCGCCCTTTGATGGTGCCCACCATTCAACAGGTGTCAACAACAACACCAGCCCCTCAATCTACTTTTCAGTCCTCCGAATCGGTGGCATCATTTTCAGGATGTAAGCTAGTAAACACGCATACTTTTGTTTTGTTTTCCCTTGTCTAATCAGTCAAAATCTAAATCACCACTTTTAGCCTCTCAATCCGCTAACCAGAGCTTTGATGGGAAACAAGGCAATAACCAAAGTCCGAATGGAAAAAAAGAAATAAGATGAAGGAACAGTTCGAAGAGGATAACTTTGTTTTTGTTGAGGAAGAACATCGCTCACCAGAAATCATCACCATTGACTCGGATTCAGAATCCATCGTGATGACGATGATGATGTCATCTGTCTCGATGACGATGTCGTACTTCTGAATGACGATGACGACAAACCTCAGGTTTTGCCAAACCCTGCCAAAGATCCGCATCAAGCTCAGCCAGCCGCAATATCTGCATCAAAAGCAGCTCAAACATCACAGAACATCAAAACCGCAAACCCGGACACTTTTGTCAACAAAACGCCTTCAAATGGTAAGTTTTCACAACTCATTAATACAAAAATAAATCAGTTTTTACTTTTTAGAAGCTCCATCTTTAGAACACTTGAACGACAGGCAAATTCCTGAACTTAAAAACGACCACGACCACCACCGCCATCCTTTTCAAAGTACAGAAGCACGTGAAGAAGCAGGTGATGATGATATGACCTGCTCGAAAGACAAGAACGACGACGCTAAACAACGGTTGAATCAACCGCCCAGTTTGGCCATTTTCTTCTGTCGACCCTGTCTGGATCCTTTCACCACCGTGAACGCACTGCGTTACCACCACCGAGAACATCACCACGGTATTAAGCCTTACCGGTGCGCCTTTCCCGACTGCGCCAAACCGGGTCCTTTTTTGCGGCAGGAAACCGCCAAGAAGCACATTGCCAGTCAGCACGGACATCGAAATGTACAACAAAAGTACGTGGCTGTCGATCGTCATTTGCTGGCAGAAGAGAAGAGAGCACTGTTTAGCTGGCTGCACAGTGAGGAACACCGACAGTGCGTGGAGGAGTATATCAGCTGCAGGGCTGAAAATGAAGCAGCAGCTGCAGCTGAAGTTGAAGAATTTGCAGATGAAGGACTTGTTAATGGACCTTCTGGTCAGCTTCCATCTCACATTGACTACTCGGCGATGACTCCTGAACCACCAGAAGCTTCTGCCACCGTCGAAAAGGCCGCGACCACTAATCAGCCTTTGCTGGTAATAAAAAAGAAGAAACGAAAGACCCGAAAGCGACTATTCAGCTCTCCGCCTCGAAAGCCTAAAACCGCTGCTAAAAGAAAAACTTCAACGCGCACTCAGAACAACCCTCCGAATGATCAGTCAACTGCGGCCGTAGAAGGGGAGCTCTTTCTTTCCCAGTCAGCCACTGTCGTTGAAGAGGAGGTGGCCAGCTTAGGACCACTGGTCATTGCCCTCAGCGTTCCAAAGGGAATGGGTGCTAAGGAAGCTCGATTCATCTGCCAGCGACGCGGCTGTGAGTGGCGAGAGTTCAGGACCTTGCTCAACCTTAAAATCCACGACCGAACGCATCGGAAAGGTGCTCGGCTACACTACCACTGCCGCTACGCTCCATCCTCCTGCAGTTTTGCCGCCTCCCTCAATAGCAACGTACTTGCACACATTCAACAGTTGCACACCGGCGACCACCTTAAGCCCAGCAAAGGACCAGGATCAAAAGCAGGACCTAGCTGCCTCCATGATCCCCACTACCTGCAGCGCTTCATCGAGGTCGATCGAGCTAGTTTGAAGGCGGAAGAGGCCCTCTGGACGGAAGCTCAAGGGCGGGCCGTACTTCTTTTTGATGGGAAAACTGAGGAAAGCCTACCGAAGACCACTTTTGCTATTCGAGGGCGAAGTGTTAGTCGCTCCTTTCGCTACCTGTGCCGACGTGTCAACTGTCGCTGCAAAGGCGAATTGGAGTTTGACAGTGTGACAGAGCTAGTGGAGCACTACGGTGATGGTGGCGATGATGATGGTGGTGGTGGTGGGAAAAGAAAAAGACTCCACAGTCAAAACATGCCTTTAAATAAGTCGTTCACAGAAAGTCCTGGCACTGGAGACTTTGGTCTGGACCCGGAGGAGCTAGAGGACATTTCCAACTGGGAACGTACCTGGAGAAAGAGCAAGAAAAGCATTTTAACCTCATCTTGAAAGCGCAGTACTTCCTGTATTATTTTCTTTTATGAACTATCATATTTTATTCCAAAGATGTTCGCTTAGCTCGCTTTTGAACGTACCATACTTTTTTTCTACCTATCAAACCAACTGTCATGCAAATGAACTTTATACTTTTTTTCTATCTCTTTTTCTGTTTTATATTAAACTGTATTCAAAACTGTCGAAACCAGCTACTTCTGCATAATGTTAATTACAAAACTGTCTGTAGCTAAAAAATTTTTCTTTTTTGAGGCGAACCCAAATCCAAACATCCACATGGCAAAGTTTACTGTTCATATTTGTTGTTACTGTTCATCCATTTCAAGCATTCTCCACCGCCCATCGGTAGGCATTCTCAAACATCTTCGCCCAGTGACTTCCGAGCAGTGATGGTGGCGGCGGTGGTGCTGGTGTACTTGCACTTCCACTTCCAGCTCCACTTCCATGACCTCCCTTCAACCCAAAGGTCGCCTTCATATTCTTGGGCACATAGGGCAGCTGCCAGGCGAGGGCCGCCCGATCCGGGTGAGGCATCAGCGCCAGAAAGCGGCCATCCTCGCTGGTAATGCCCGCCACGCCTCCACTGCTCCCATTCGGACAGTGAGGATAGCGAGAGGTCGGCTGGGCGTCATCGTCGACGTACAGCAGACTGACCAGGCCCTTTCCCTTGACGGAGTTCTCAATTGCCGGACTCTCAAAGACAAACTGACCTTCGCCGTGGACGGCCCAGACGCCCATCACACTGCCGCCCATACCCCTGAACATCATCGCCGGCGTCTCTTCAGGTATCAGCACGTTCACAAAGCGACACTCAAATCGCCCGGAAGCGTTGGGGGCGAGCATCGTCCCCTGACTACCGTCCCCTTCTCGCCCACCCATCCCAACAGCGTCATCAGCTGACAGCCGTTGCAGCAGCCCAGCGCAAAGGTATTTCCCGAGCTCGGAAGCGACCCATCTGCGCACTGATGCCTTCGTTGTACAGCAGCGTTGCGGCCCAACCTCGAGCGCTGCCCAGCACGTCAGAGTAGCTGAAGCCGCCGGCAAAGACGAGCCCCTGGAAGTAGTCAAGACTAGCGGATCCAGAGATTAGATCTGTGACAGTCACATCGGCAAGGTCGAAACCGACCATAAAAAAGGCAGCGGACATCTCGCGATCGCAGTTGCTACCCTCCTCTCGGAGGACAGCCACTTTAGGAGCAGAGGAGATGTGGGCGTCAATGTCTGAGAAAAAGAGTAATTTGCATAAGTTGATAAGTTTGCAATTGAAAAAATGGTTTTTGGACTTACTCAGTTTCACCTCTGCCGGATCGTAAGTGAGCGTCCAATTTAAAGATTTACGACTCTTCAGTCCCCTTTGCTCCGCTTCGACGCACTCTCGACTGACCTGCTGCAGCTTTTGCAGCTCAAATGAAGTCGCTTCCCAAACCTCACGAAGAATGGTCATTTTGTCCTTAAGAAAAAGTTCGTTAACATTTTGAAAACTCCTAAACTTCTTACCTTAATCTTCACCACTCCGTTGATGGCAATCTCCACCCAGTCCTCCTCCACGGCTCGCCCAATCACCTGAGGATTCAGTCCGGTTCCATTGAAGGCCTTCATCACATTTCGCTGCTGCTCAATGGGCACCTCCAAAAGTAGAGCCGGCTCTTCGGCAAAAAGCACCTCAAAATCGGCGTACTCCCGAGGCTCCTCGCTTTGCGGCACACTGTACTCAAAGTTGACCTTCAGGCCGCAGTTGGTGGCAAAGGCCATCTCCAGGAGTGCCACCACCAGCCCTCCATCCGAAACGTCGTGGCCCGCAGTGATAATGCCCTCTTTTATCAGCGACTGAACAGTGGTAAAGACCGTCTTAAAGTGCTCCACATTCTCCACGTCGGGCCACTGTGCGCCCAGTTGACCCACCGTCTGCGCGAGAATGGAGCCGCCCAGGCGGAACGTCTGCTGACTGGCCGCCCTAAAGTTGAGGTAAATCAGACAGGTGTCAGTGACGGCCAGTTCCGGCGTCACCTTAACCCGAATATCCGGTACAGGGGCATAGGCAGTGACAATTAGAGTTCCCGGCGGTTTAGTTGGCGGGCTATTCGCTTGATCGGAGGTCTTTTCCGCCTCGCTGCTCAAAACTCCCGAGTTGAGCGACTCGACGCTAGACTCAATCGTCACGCCCAACTGTCGACAAAAGTCCACTAGAACCTCGGCAGTTCGGTAGAGGTTATTGGCTTCAGCTTCGCCCATATTGGCCGGCCACGCCCACACCAGAGCTAGTTTAATGTCCTCCAGCTTGGTAATGGCACAGCCGACCAGATTAGTGAGCGCCTCAATGGCGGAGAGACGGGCATTGGCCGCCGGACTGAGAAGCCCCTTTAGGGGCTGCTCGCCGACTGCGCAGGCACAGCCTTGCAAAGAAAAGTAATTGAGCGCTACGAGGGCGTAGTCGGCGAGGGGCGTGTGACAGGGCCCGATACATTGCTGCTGGGCTACCAGGCCGCCGACGCAGCGATCGACTTTGGCAGTTAGAAAGCGTTTTGAGCAGACTGAAGGATGGCTTAAGACTGCTTGCAAAGCTGCCTCTAGCGTCAGTTCTGGTGGAAGGATAAGAGGTGTGAATATAGCGGCCGACGGATCGGAAGGATCAGAAACGGCAGAGGAAACAGCCGCAGAAGTATTTGAAGTGATGCTCAGCGATTTGAGGTAGCTGATGGGCGACACCTTGGGCACGACATCCAGGGCGTCCACGGGCAGGTCCACCAGCGGCGCATTGTCATCGTCAAAGACGGTAAGGTGGCCGCTGCCGCTGACAACGCCCACGTAGTCAGCGCCCACCTTTTCGCGGCGGCAGAGGGCGTTCAGGCGTTCCCGCCCTGCCTCCTCTTCCACTAACAAGGCGACACTTTCCTGGTACTCGGCGTTCATCAGTTCTAGGGCGTCCAAGCTTGAGTCACCTAGTTTAAAGTTGCTTGTAAAGACGGTGGCGCCCAGTGGAGTGGTCAGTTTAGATAGGAGGAGGGCATTCCCGCCTGGGCCCTGGCTGCCCACCGACTGGAGAGGATTGCCGTCTATAAATTCGATAAAATTTAGTTGATAAGCAAAAGTTTTTCTTAGACTAAAATCAAAGGTACCCTTATGCTCGATGCAGCCTCGAACCACGCGATAGAGCTTCTGCTGCATTTCGGCGTCGCCGCGGGAAATTGCCTTTGAATCTTGCTTTGCGTCTGGCCCCAGACTGCGATGCGCCCTTCTAGCCCCTCCTAAACCAGACCTAGTTAGGCAAAAAGGTTTAAACTAAATTCTAGTCATCCATTTTATACTCACCGGTACGGCAGTCCGCCAACCTTCACAATGCACAGTCCAACTTCAGGCTTTCGCTTGACGGCCATCTCCTCTTCGACAACGCCTACGCCGCCGCTGAAGACGATTGGCTTGAGATGCTCAAACTGCACTTGAGGATTCTCTCCCTTTCCAGCACTGATTCCAAAAACACTTCGGCAAAAGCCGCCCACCAGCGGCTCGCCAAACTTGTTCTGGTAGTCAGCGACGCCGGCACTGCCATGCAGCAGCGCCTCTCTCGCCGAGGCCATCTTACCATCTAAAAAACTGGCCGTTCCTTTTGATAGATCTCCAAAGGAGTACCCGGAAAACCCAGCCAAAACCGCCCCACCTCTTCCACTGGTCATGCCCTCTCTGATGCGGGTGCCCACCGCCACGTTGGACCCATGAAATGGCGCCACGCCCACTGAATAGTCGGCCACTGTGGCGCTAAAAACAATCTGCCGCGTCTGCTTCTTAGTCAGCTTCAGCACTGACGCCTTTGTCGGGTCCGATTGCACTAGAACGTCCGGTGTGGTGATGAATTTGGTAATAAAGGGACCGCTACCGTTTCCACTGCCACTTCGCCGTTTCATGTTTCGCCCACCAAAAAGAATGTCCACCAGCGTTTGGTCTCGTTTCAGGGCACTCGCTTGAGCTAAACTAAACAGTTCAACTGAAGTGGGCGTCGGCTGGTGAAGTGTACCAGTGAACATGCGTTCAAAGGCGCGAAGTTCCATTTCGGTCAAGCCAAGTCCGTAGGCGGTGCCAAAGTGCTTCAGCTTGAGCAGAGATACCTCGTATCGGCCTCTTCGACCTATATTTTCACCAAAAAATGAGGATGGAAGATGATCCAGAGGAGGGTTCAGGTAGCGTTCCATCGATCCGTCTTCTCCTCCTGATAGGAAACTTATCAGCCGCCGCTCCTGACGAGCTGTGAGCGCCTGCATTAGCTTCAAATTGTAGCGAGTAGCCGCTTCAAAACGTGTGACCTTGGCGCCAAGGCCGCCACCCATTAAAGAGCAAATTGAAAGGGCGTTGACGTTGAAGGCGGTCTGCAGGGAAAGGCGAGGACCAATTTCGACGACAATGGAGTTCAAGGCCGAGGTTGAGACGGTGCTAAAGTGAGACTTGTTAATGGAGAGGGTGATCTTGTACAGGTGCGGTTTAAGCATCCACTTTACCTGCTCCAGTTCTATGGTGGTTAGTGGTTCTAAATGAGGAAAAAGAGTGTTAAAACACGTTCTTTTAGATGGATTCTAAATGGGCTGCAGTACCCAGGCAGTCAAGGTAGTAAACGGACTCCACTTTGACGTCCCGAATAGCGTAGGTAACGAAACTTTGAAGCTGCACGAGAAGGACTTGCTTAGCTGCCGGGGACACCACCGGGAACTGGTAGATCTTCAACATTGTTGATGGACTTGGAGGTACCTGGAGCACCGGTGGCAGAAGTGGCTGGAAGAGCAGCGGAGAGGATTGTAGCTTTTTGTTGTGAGGCATTCTTTGTTCTGCAAAAACTTTTGTTGACTTTTTGAAGCGTAATGCTTATTGGAAAAAAAAGATTGAAAGATTGGACAAAAATAAGTGAAGTTATTTTTCGTTGCTCTTCTTATCAGCTGTGATGATGATGATGATGGATGGATGGATGGATGGACGGCAACCATCAACCACAAAGATAACCTTGATGCGTGAAGCTGCATATTATTCTTATCTTGCGGCGGCTTGTATTTCACGACCATTTGAAAGGACATCAGCAGTAATCGAGGTCAGGTTTCAGTGGTTTCGTTCAAAAAGGCGATGATGATAAA
>JAMZRA010000006.1:4939742-5019447 GCA_024499935.1 Tyrophagus putrescentiae | reverse complement strand
GGGACTAGGGCCAGAAGGGTCAAACTCGCGCGGTTTACCATCGTCGGGGGTCCATGCTTGAGGCGTGGAAGCTGTAGGACAAGGATTGAATGACAATAAACTGGGGGGTTTAATGTAACAATGATGGAAGAAGGTTAATGGTGCTAGAAGCACACGAAGGGCCAAAGGGGCCTGGGACAATGAGAGAGAAGAGGAGAGAAGAAGGAAGGTAGAGGAAGGAGCGCGCGGAAGTTAGTCAAGTTAGAGGATAGAGAAAGCGACACGCTTCCAAGAGAGGATGATCGTGTACTGACTGCCGGCGTGCCTTCGGCGTTTCATCCAGCGTGATCAGCGGTGATGGTGATGGGCTCATTCGATCATCGATCCAATCGATGGTTGATCGGCTTCCAGAGCGTTCGATCGGCTGCCATCCGTAGACGACGGGACAGCGGCTGACGTGGCTGCGCCACACTCCCCCGCCGCGCAGAGCTTTCCAGGGGATAGGGATTGGACAGGTCTCTCCCAGATGTTCCCATTGGGCATCAGGAGCGAAGCAGCGCGGACGATGCCATCGGGACCGCGCATCAAGGACTGGACTCTGCCCCAGTCCCAATCTTCTCTCTTACAGCTCCCGACGAGGAGTACCAGTTCGCCAATCTCCGGTTCTCGCGTCTTTCCTCCATGGGCGGTGAAACTGTCGGAGGTGGTGAGGTACTCTTTGCGCAAGCGAGTCCACAGCTTGTCGCGCTCCTCGCAGATGGTCGCGTAGTTGATGAGGAACGGGTCGACTGGCTTCTCCTTCATTCGCAGGGGAGGGACGAAGGTGAAGGATCGTCCAATCAGGAAGTGCGCGGGGGTCAATGGACTGGTGGTGAGGGTGCCGGGAAGCAGAGGGCGGGAGTTCACGATGGCCTCAACTTCGCACAAGATGGTAGACAGTTCTTCGGGCGTGTAGCGGCGGGACAACGGCCAGTTAGCAAGGGTTTTCTTTACAACTCCAATGAGTCGCTCAAAAAACCCGCCCCAAAAGGGGGAGTCAGCCGGCTGAAATAGCCACTCAAAGGAGTACTTCTCGAGGAGTTGGCGACGACACTTGATGAAGTCCTCGCAAATCTCCTTCAGTGGGGACTCAACTTTGTGGAATCCCTTCTCGTTGTCCGATCGAACAACACGAGGTGTTCCGCGACGAGCGATAAAACGGGCGAAGGCGCGGAGAATGCAGGTGGCATTGCGGCTCGGTATCAGCTCCAGGTGAACGGCTCGGGTGTTACAGCAGACGAAGATCATGCCATACTGGGCTTTCGCTCCTCGAGTGATCAGAGGGCCAAACAAATCTACGCCGACGTGATTGAAAGGTAGATTTTCTTCGTTGTTGACTCGGTCTGCAGGCAGGGGTGCAGGTGGGGCGGTGAACGGCTTACCGTGCAAGAATCGGCAGCGCAGGCAGCCGTCAAGCACGCTCCGGAGAATGTCGCTGCAGCGGGGCAGGTAGAGCATGTTGTTCACCTCTACGAGGGTGCGATGATGAGAGCGTGTGGCCATGGTCATAGAGTGGAATCGCTCGAGGAACCCTCGGACAAACGGATGGTCCACAGCCACAATGGGGTACTTGGCCTCGTAGTCCAGCGGAGCCTCCTTCAGGCGGCGGTCCAAGCGCATCACCTTCTGCGCGTCCAGGAACACGTTCAGCTTGCCCAGCTTAGATGTTGAAGGGAGAGGCTTGCCGCTCGCAGGAGATTGACTTCGTCTCGAAAGGCGACCCGCTGAAAGAGTCGCCAGGCGGCAGCAACAGCCAGCTGAGCAGCAGACAACTTTGCTCCAAACCGGCGTTCTCTCGGGCGATCAGACCGGTGTTGCGTTCCATCGCCTCGTAGTAGCTAGTCAGGAATCGGATTACTCCGTCATAGCCCAGAGACAAAGTTTTCTTGTCCAGTAGGAGAGACTCGCTCTTGACAGAGGAACAATGGGCTTTGAGGAGATGCTGTAAGTTGGGGGGAGTCGAGGTCCTTCAGTTGCAGTGGATCAGGGCCATGAAACCAGAGCGAGTGCTTCAGCAACTCGGCTAACGATAGTCCTCTCGACAGAGCATCAGCAGGGTTCTGCTCTGTCGGCACAAAGTGCCACTGATCGGGCTGCGTCTTTTCCTTGATCTTCGATAGTCGGTTCGACACGTACTGGGCGTATCGATTGGGCGTGCTTTGGCGGATCCGGCCAAGCGTAATCATCGAGTCTGAGAAGAAGCGGGTTCTCTTCGCTGGCGGCAGGTACGAGCTCACGGAGACGGCGAGGTCCACTAGCAGCACCGCTGCACACAGCTCTAATTCAGGCATCGTCCGTTTCTCAGAGGACGACGCGACTGCGGGACGCCAGAAGATTCATTTGCTGCGACGAGCGCTCCCACAGGTAGACGGCGGCGCCATAGCGAGACGGGATGCGTCACCAAAGCCGATCAGCTCAAAGTCCTCGCTGCTGCGGATGACTCGCGGTAGGAAAGCTGCTCTACCAGAGAAAACTCGGCAAACACATCTTGGCAGCGTCCTGCACTGCTTCCTCAACGGGCGTGTCCCATCCGCGAGTGCCGGTCAGCGTGTCCTTCATGAGGAGCTTCAATCGGGTGGAGAAAGGACCGAGCAAGCCCAAGACATCGTGTAGACGGCCAATCACTTGGGCGATGCCTCGGCGCGTGAACTGGCGGACATCGGCACTGGGCGGTTTCAAGCAGCAGTGGTCGCCTTCCATGCCCCAGCGAACGCCCAGACAGCCTGCTACCTCCTGATGATTCTCTACCAGCAGACCTTCTCGCTGAATCCACTCAGGGCAAGCCCACTGTGTGCAAGGGGAATGAGGCCGCCTTCAGCACACGACTGGACACTTCGATCAGCCGTTGGATGGTGGCGAGATCAGGGCCAAGGTAGAAGACGTCGTCCATATAAATGGACTCGTGCAAACGGTGCACCTCTGTCTCCGGTGCTGACTCGAAGATTTTGCGGAGCACAAGGTAGAGTTGAGCAGGAGAAGGAGCGGCTCCGAACATGACGACTTCATCTGGTAGGTGGAAAGGTGCTCGCTGTCCGTACCCCAGAAGAATCGCAGGTACCGCCGATCCTCCGGGTGAATGCGAATCTGCAGAAAGGCCTGCTTCAGGTCAGCGGTGACGGCGTAGGCGTTGGTGCGCCATCGATGAGCAAGCCGAAGAGGTTGTTCTGCTCAGACACACCTTTGAACAGGCAGTCGTTGAGTGACTTTTGATCGCGTCGAGCAAACGAGGCGTTCATCACGACTCTCACGGCTGTCGTCGAGCCGGGCTTCATCACATGATGGTGAGGGATGTAGTAGGCGTCTGGCGGGTTGTCAAAGACCTGCTCGGCAAACTGGCCGTCGGTGTAGACGGAGATGGCGGCGTCGTAGAGCTTTTTCAGCCCTCGTTCCTCAGCTCGTCGCACCTGGTGTTGCGTCGCTTTGTACACCGCTGCCCGATTGTTCTGCGGTCGATCGGTGTTGTACCAGGGCAGCGGCACTGACCAGCGCTTCTCTTTTGGGTCATACGTTATTCTCGTCAGCATCTTCTGGATCCACTGCTCGACGGACAAATCACAGTCGTTTCGACTGGACAACGGATCTCTCAGCAGGAGGTCCACCTGCTGGCACAAACATTGGTACTCGCTGGTAGCAACAACAAACGACTGGCGCTCCGTCCTCACGCCATGATCAGATCGGCCCTCAACGAGCCAACCGAAGTTAGTCTCGACCGCAACGAGGCAGTCGGATATGAAAACCGATCGCTGAGGAAGACGAACGAAATGACGAATTCGCTGAGGAGTGCCGATGAGGATGTCCACCTCCTCCAGCGGAGATTCACTGAGTCTCATTGCCACTCCTTTTTGTCTCAGCTGCTTCTGAAGGTCAGTGGTCGGGACCTCCAGTGGAGCGACGACATTGGCTGGCATGACGAGGACCAGCACCTTGGCTTCGTACTCAGGCCCGATCAGTCGTACTTCGGCGAACTTGTCGATTTTGAAGTGGGCCTCTCCGCCGAACGCGTGGACTACCCGGGGCGTGTCCTCAATCAAGTCGGCGCCGAGGGCTACGGCAAATGATTCGCTGATGAAGGAGTCAGTGGAGCCGGAGTCCAGGAAGACACGCCCGTCGAGCGTCGGCCCTTCACCTGCTTGTACGTGTAGACGCATCGATGGGAGGTAGACGGCGCTTCCCTGAAGGTGGTCGTCATAGGAAGAAGAGGCTGAGACTCTGGTGGCGTAGGTGTGCCGTTTGCTAGGCGACTCGGGTACGTCCCCTCCCCCCTTTCTTTTTGATGGTTCGTAGCAAAGAGTGAAGTGGTGTAGCTTTCCACAGCGCTCACAACTGCCTCGGCACTGGTGAGAAGGTGACCAGTCGGCCAAGCAGCGCCAGCATCGTTTCGCCTCCCGCAGGGCCTTAAACTTCAATCGAATCGGCATCAGGCAGTTGCGCATTGCGTGACCTTTGCCGCAAAAGAGGCAAACTCCTGGGGTCACAGTGTGAGCGAGGACACGGGAGGCTTCTCGTCGGTGTTCCTGTCCCGATGATTCTGGGACGATCCTGGCCTTCAAGTTTCTCCGACTGGACGCGGGCGCGGTTGACAAACTCTCGAGGACCATCACTAGAGACGACAGAGTGCCACCTCTCAGAGCGGCTCTCTCGCGGTCCTCAAGGGTCAGTTTGGTCAGCAGGACGTGATAGAGAGCGCGGTCAGAAGAGGACGAGAGATTGCCTGCTTCGACTCGCCGTTGCAGCTTCCGAGCCGTGTCGAGAAAAAGAATCCCTGATGCAAACAGTGACCGTCTGCTCAAGTGGGGGTGGTGCGTTGGATCTCTCTTCGCAAAGCGTCCTCGACGTTGACTCCAGACAGGTACTCCTTGTCTAGTAGCTGCCAACCTTCCCAAGATCTGGTCGTCATGATCATCTCGCCGAGGTAACTCAGGGGGACGCGGTCCAGGGTGCGGCAGATCGCCATGTACTTCTCTGGTCAGTGCGTTGAGACAGGGACATCACTGCCTGGTGCAGTCAGCTCGTAACGAGGGTAATCGAGGATGCTCCCATCAAAGTGGAGCAGGCCGCGAATGTCGATGGTGTTTCTCTCTCGGGCAGCAGCGGAGGGGATGCTGGCCGAGGACAAAGTGGCGGTCCTCTCGCTAGACGCGGACAACAGACGCTGAGAGCGACTCATCAGCTCCGTCACAACACGAAAGGCCTCCTCGCTGATGTTGCTGTTCCACAGGCGGTCCAGTTCCTCATGGAGTCGCTCCACTGCTTGCTGTTGTAGAGGGTGCGCAATGGAGCCGGTGCTTTCATAAGTGGAGATCATAATTCCGATTCGTTGAAGGCGATTCGGCGTTGGGTCGTCGGCTTGGCTGCGGCGCTCATCATGATCCCCCCTCATCATTCTGAGCACCTGCAAAAACGTTTATGAGGTGTCGATCAACATCGAGGTCTTCTACAAGGAGGAAAACAAAGGTGGAGACGATGCGCAAATAGAACAACTGCAGGTGACAATTCTCCCTTCTCTCTGAGGGGCTCCAATAATCCTTCACCCATAATGAACAAGTCTCCACCGAACACTCAGTGGGGGACCATAAATCAGACAACAACAAAAACAATCTCATCGCCATCTCACTGGATGGGCACGATCTCTCAAGAACAACACATACTCCTCTCGCTGGAGGACAAACAACAATGACAGCTCAAGATCATCAACAACAAATCCTCATCGCATCTGAGGGACACTTCACAGGTACTCACACTGAGGTTTGGTAACGGCCCTCGAGCGGACAACACTGCTACCGTCCACCGGCGCAGGGATAAGCACTTCGGGTCGAGGCGAAGGGATCATGGCCCCTCGACCGGGCAATGTCTCTTTCCCAGCCGCTACGAGGCTAGGAAGGCATAAATCACTCTGTCTCTCACTACTCCACAAAGAGCCAGCGAGGAACCAACATCAATCTATCTCTTCCATGGGTTCCCGTTACAGACCGGGCAAGGACAATAACAACAGAATCTCGACACGCATGGTCGGCAAACTCTCGCTGCCTCAACGGGCGCGGATAAGGTAATAATCAAAGCAGGTCACTCGAAACGAGGCATGATGCAATCAACGGCAAAAATCCACCACGTTCTCTAGGTGGGCACATTCTCTTGTCACTCGACAAGGACAACAACGCAATCATCCGAGATTCACTCAAAAACTCAACCATTTTCTCGCTGCCACTGCAGACGAGGAACTAATAAGGCAGGCAGACGACTCAAAGACGGTGTCGTTCGCAACAACACCAAAACATGCCGCAATCACAGACAGGCAATCGCCACCTCCTCAGGTGGGCACAAAATTCTCTTGTCCTCACCGGACAAGGACAACAAACGATGATGGCATGACGCAATCGCCACCTTCTTAGGTGGGCACAACTCTCTTTTCTTCACTGGACAAGGACAACAGGCAAAACAGGCAACCACCACCTCCTCAGGTGGGCACAATCTCTTGTCTTCTCCGGACAGGACAACAGACGAAAACAAACTCTCCCGAGCCCGGGGACAACTTCACTCGCCTGGACTCTCAGCCAAGCGGAACGATTCATGACAACAACTCTGACGATCTCTGCCGCTTCAACGCGACAGGCACAATGCTTTCGTGGACGGGTATGACGAAACAACAAACAATCTCTTTGCCTTCGGCAAAGGACAAGGCGCCGTGGATGGGTTTGTTGAGAAGATCTTTGAGGAGATGTCGAGGAGATTGTTGAGGAAGCTCTTGCTGACCGGGGGCGATCACCCGGTTTTTCGTCCGGCTCACCAGTGTCGCAAGGTCAACTCAAAGTCATAGCGCGCAGCGTGGGACTAGGGCTCAGAAGGGTCAAACTCGCGCGGTCTTACCATCGTCGGGGTCCATGCTTGAGGCGTGGAAGCTGTAGGACAAGGATTGAATGACAATAAACGTGGAGGGTTAATGTAAACATGATGGAAGAAGGTTAATGGTGCTAGAAGCACACGAAGGGCCAAAGGGGCCTGGACAATGAGAGAGAGAGAGAGAGAGAAAGAAGAAGGTAGAGGAAGGAGCGCGCGGAAGTTTTTGTCAAGTTAGAGGATAGAGAAAAGCGACACGCTCCAAGAGAGGATGATCGTGTACTGACTGCCGGCGTGCCTTCGGCGGTTTCATCCAGCGTGATCAGCGTGATGGTGATGGGCTCATTCGATCATCGATCCAATCGATGGTTGATCGGCTTCCAGAGCGTTCGACGGCTGCCATCCGTAGACGACGGGGGACAGCGCGGCTGACGTGGCTGCGCCACAAACTTCCAAAAAGGCCGCGACAGTGTGGAGTTGTTTATCGACGCAATGGCCAACTTTCGGGCAGCTGGTTCAGAACCGATCATGAGTTTTGGACCAGACATTGACGCCAATAATACGCTGCACCGGCTGATTACCGTACGACTGAAATGTTTTTAATTTTTATACATTTTCTCATTTTACTTTTTCTTTGTTTGGCAGTTTAAAGTGCCTGAATTTGACCTGAAGGACTACCAATACGGCGACACTAGCAAATACAACGATGAAGTGAGCGCCAACTGGGTTTACATGCACGACATGGCCAAATTCTTTTACAAAGGCAATGCAGAGGTGGCTGGCAAGAGCGAGGAAATTGACTTCCGTTTTGATGAGATTTTCCGCTTTGAACGGTCGCTTGCTAATGTAATTATATATCCGTTTTTACTTTCTTTTTTAATTCATTCAAAAAACTATTATTGAATTTTTGATTAATCTTCTCTAGCTAGTCAACCTAAAGTCAAACCCGCTCAATCCAAAGGACTGGTACTTTAAAATCAGCCTGCGCAACTTGAATGCCCTCACCAGTCGACAAGGCTCATCGTACTTTAACTGGACGTCGCTGCTTTTTAAGACCGCTTTTAACTTTGTCCTTCCCTACAAGATCACCGACGAGGAGCAGGTGATAGTGAAAGACCTAGAGTACTACAAGGGCATGGTCCAACTGGTGTCCACCACACCGTTGCACGTCCTCTTCAATTACATGGGAGTGCGGTTTATTAGCGAACGTGGCGACGACGGCTCACTACAAATGCACAAAGTAGAGCATGAGTTTGCGCAGAAAACCAAAGGTCTAAAGGCCATGCCTCATCACTGGGAGGGCTGCCTGGAGGAGGTGCGCCGCCTTTTTCCGATGCCTCTCAGTCGCCTCTACGTGGATGCGGTCGTTCCACCGGAAACCAAAGTAGCCGCCGAGAGCATTGTCAGCCACGTGGCTGAGTCATTTGCAAAGACGATCAAGAAGCACACGCCCTGGCTTGATAAGGTAACGAGGGATAGGCGGAAGAAAGCTGGCCAAGATCAAGTACCTGGTTGCCTATCCAGACTGGATCTCTGATAACAGTCAGCTTGATGCCGACTTTGGTTTGAGACCTGGTTCAACGGACGATGAGCTGTTGAAGATAGTTCCTGGAAAGTACTTTGAGTCACTGAACAATATCCGACGGTTTGTGGTGGCTAGAGAGTTTAGAGAATTGAAAAAGGTTCATGATCCAGATAAAGAGTAAGCTTTAAAAATTCTTTTTGGTTTAAAACTAATTAACTAATTATTTTTTTAGTTGGATCATGTCGCCCACTACGGCAGACGTCGATTACTCGACAGTGGCCAATACTATTGGTAAATACTATAAAATAACCTTTTGTTTACTCAAAACATATCAAATTCTCTAAATCTTTGCAGTAATTCCCGTCGGCCTTCTTCAGCCGCCGCTTTTCGATCCTTTCCGTCCCTCGTACATGAACTACGCCACATTGGGCGCCTACGCCGCCCACGCACTGACGCACCACTTTGACGACATGGGCAGTCGAAGGGACCAGCAGAACGCCTACTCGACTGGTGGTCACCTACCACCAGGGCCCATTTTGACAGTGAGACGGCTTGTTTTGTACAGCAGTACAGCAAAGCGGTTGACCTGCAAACAGGAAAAACGGTAAAAAGGTTAAGATCGCTTTTCAATTTTAACCATAAAGTCGTTTTTGTTCTAGCTAAACGGAGAAAAATCAGTCAGTGAGAACATTGCCGACAATGGTGGTAAGTTTTTGAAAGAGGAAAAATAGTAAAAGATATAAATGTTTCTTTTTACTTATCAGGTATACGCCAGGCGTTTTACGCTTTTGAGAAGGCCTACAAAATGGTTGTCGGTGATAAGTCGCCCGACTGACCCGGTTGACCAATCTCGAGCAGTTCACCGTTGAGCAACTCTTTTTTATTGCTCTGGCAAAGACGCTTGTGCCGAATTTCGACTGGAGCACCTGAAAACAAAGATTGATCACGCTTTTGTCCCGCCTAGAAGCAGGGTCAATCTAGCACTGGGTAATTTGCCGCCCTTTGCGGCCACCTTTCAGTGTTCGCCCGGCTCAAAGTTGAATCCACGAGAGCGCTGTCGAATTTGGTAGTGCTCTTTTTATGCTTTGTACAGTTTACTTCTTTTTTTTGTCTTTTTATCCCTACTTGTACCCTTTTTTTACACTTTTTTTCAGTTTTTCTTTCATTGTACATCATCTTTTACTGCCGATTTTATCTTCCTATCCCTAAAAAAATGATTTTTCTCCCTCTCTCTCTCTCTCTCTCTGCACTGACATTTTTAACTCTACAAATTACACTGTTATAGATATCAAGATGCGGTTTTTACCAGTACAACGAGATAAATGGCATCTTTCAAATGATACCAAACTCGAGTTGATCAGATAACCGGAAGTATTTAAAATGGCGGATTATCTGTTTCCGGTAGTTTTCGAAAATGACTTTTAAATAGAACTACTAGACTTAGAAGAATGGGGTTTTGGATAGAATGATCAGATAAATAGCCGCCACAATGTGGCTATCTCAGAATTTCGATAAAGTACCCGGAAGTACTTTATTGGAGTTTCATCAATTTTTAGATAAGTTTTTTAAAATACGATTTGAGCTTCGATCTTATTTCTGATTACACCATTAGGTTCCTGGCCCTTCAATTAGTCTAATTCTATATTGGTTTGCTCCTAAACCTTATGGTTTACCAGAAAGTCCAAAAAATCTGGATCATTGTACTTTGCATTGGCAGCGGCGCGCGCCAAGCGCAGCCACAGTTTTGCCCTTGACTGTGCGACTGTCACAGCGGCAAAGCAGCTGCCGCTGCTTTTGCTCTTGACTGTGTTTACGTGTGCTGGCTCGATATCACTGATATCATATCAGCAGCCGCTGAGTTCTGCTCTTACGCTCGCATTGTTGTTTTACGCATGCACATATCGTGTGTTTCTGTTTTACCATCTGAAGCTCAGATTCTGAGCTGTGTTTTTTCACAGCAAGACTCCAGTAAATTAATCGCTAGACCCTAGCGGTGCACGGCTAAATACCGCGAGGTCTAACGTGGTTTGGCCACTGTCAACGTTCGTCGACGAGGGTCATGCAAGCGCAGCGAGCAGGGCCCGAGAAGACGGCGTTGGCAGTGGCCAAACCACGTTAGAGATTGACGGTTAAGTGTTTACAGGATCTTAGCAGTGCACGGCTAAAGGCGGCGAGGTCTGGCACCACTTGGGCACATTAAACTACCGCTGCCTTGGGTTTTGCGAGCGGAGCGAGCAAGACTCAAGGCGGAGGAAGTTTAATGTTCCCAAGCGATGTCGTGTGAGCCGCCGGTAAAGAGATCGATGTATGCTAGCAGTGCACGGCTAAAACTTGCGAGTTTGGGCCAAATGGCGTCGGGTGAACTTTCGGTTTAGTTATCAGATGTGTCATTTTGTTTACAGCTAATGTGTTTTCCCATCACAGTTACTGCACATGCATTCCTCAGCATTGGACAGCACAAGGCGGCGAGGTCTGGCACCACTTGGTCACTGTAAACTTCCGCTGCATCGGGTCCTGCGAGCGGAGCGAGCAGGACCCGAGGAGACGGGCGTTGACAGTGGTCAAACCACGTTACGGATTGACGGTTTAGTGTTAACAGGATTTTAGCAGTGCATGGCTAAAGCCTGCGAGTTATGGCCAAGCCGAGTCAGGTGAACTGCCAGTTGAGTTACCATGAGATGTGTCCTTTTGTTTACAGCTAATGTGTTTGCTCATCGCAGTGACAACTATGCATTCCGCAACAGTGCCCGGCACAAGGCGGCAAAGTCTGGCACCTCTTGGCCACTTTAAACTTCCGCTGCCTCGTGTTTTGCGAGCGAAACGAGCCTGTAAACCATTCTCATTACTCTTTAGACCTACAAACACTTTCTCACTCAAAAGTACGCCGCCAAATCGACCTTTAACATTGATTTTGCCGTCAACAATGACAACAGAAACAGCAACAACAATAGTTTTGTTGCTTTACAACTTCAGTCATTCCCAGCAACAACGACAACATCGACCTCTGCAGTTACTCAGCAGCATCTGACACTAGCCAGTCCGATTGCTCAACAACAAAAGTAGCAGCAGCAATTTTAGCACTATCAAATATCAAGCTTTTGTGGGGCCAGCCACAGCTGACGTTCACTCACGTTCAACCAACGTTGACCCAACGTAAATTTGCACTCACACACACACACCTCATCTCACTCATGTCACACTCAAACACATCACAGTTCACACTCTTGTCACCCTGCACACGACGGTACTTAAGACCTACCGTACGTAGCACACAGACGACGAGAACAGTCAGTCTTCACATCACCAGACTCTGTTACACTGTTACTCCGTCCACCACTCTCTCTCCTTCTCTGTGATTCCCCATCATCTCCACAATAAACCTCACCGTTAGCTCATCCGCTACACTTTCACTTTTTTGCTGCTGGTGAGAAACAGTTTTCTCATTCTGACAGTCGTGGTCTGCTGGTTGGCGATGGCACTTCAGGACCTTAGGTTTCCTAGGGGCCTCCTCTGTGAAGTTGCCCAGCACTTCAAATAGAGAGACGGTTTCTGACGCAGGTGGTTTAGGATCGCCAGAGTTAGAAAATGTTGCTGGTGCTGCAACGACGGCGGCAGCTCTCTTCAACATGAACGCCATTAACGCCAACGCCGGTTTTATCAAAAACGTCGGCAGTGCTCATAGCTCACACCTGGTGACCACCATTCAACAGACGATTGCTGACAGTGATGATGGTAACCTCCACTTCCACCGCCGCTGACAACAACATCTCTGACGTGGCCGAAACCGACGGTATGTTCGTTTCGACTACCACCACCACCTTTTCCTCTTTTTCGCTCAACCCAAACATACCAGCCAACTCCTGAAGTCAACAGCAAATATCACTGTATTTTGCAAACTCCGATTTCAGCTACAATGGACAGCTGCAACTGCAGCAGCATCATAGTCAACAAAAACCAAACAGTAACTCTGCTCTCAGACGTCCGAGTGAACAATCGTCAACTGGCAAAAGAGCTTCGCCATTGTTTCAGGAGCACTACCAAATGCATCACCACTACAAAACTTTTCATCAGTCAAACTTTATCGTCAACGACGTCAACGGCGGTAGCTACTGCGGTTTCCTGCTTACCTCTAAGGAAACTAACTGTTTCCTTAACAATCTCAACGGCAGCCAGGAGGAAGAAAACGAGCACATTGTGGGGTTATTCGTGCCGGTGGTCCAAAAAAAGGTGTTGCAGAAAAATCGACTGAAGCTGCCCGTGTACAACGTCATCAGCGACGTGTAGGTGTTTACTTTCGCCCGGACCTTGCTGCCCGTCAATTATCTCTACCTGAAGGAGAGCCTTGCTGACGACTGCGACGGCGCTCGCCGCCTGGCCGTTTTCTCCCGCAAGTCCATTCCCTCAAAAACGCAACCTATCGAGGGCGTCATTACCTCTTTCAAAAATGAGCTGTATTTTTTGTTGCAGATCTCCTACAACGCCAAAAACCTGCGCATTTTCATTTTGAAAGCGGTGTTGCTGAATCAGAAAAACGAGAACAACTTAAACTGGACGCGTTTCATCCAGACGGTCACCAGCCCGCAGGAGCAGAACATTGAGCTGATCACAAAAGAGTTCGCCTACACCTACGAGTGATTAACATTTGTTAGCTGTGCATGCCTACATTTTGCGAGGTTTGACGTGACTTGACCACTGTTAACTTCGGTCAACGAGGGACCTGCAAACGAAGCGAGAAAAGCCCGAGGAGACTTTTGAAATTTTTGTTTTTAAAATTTTTACGCGAGATTTTTGCTGCAAGATTATTGTTTTGAGATTTTGACCAGCGCCTGTTAATTTCAATTGACACTAAAGTAGTTGCAAGTTCCTATCAATGCACGGGTAAAATCCGCGAGGTTTGTTGTGACTTGACTACTGTTGATTTTTGTTTACAAGGGGCTTACGAGCGAAACGAGAAAGGCCCGAGGTTAACAGTGGTCAAGTTGCGCCAGAAATCTACATCAAAGTAATTTGAAAGTCCTAGCGTTGCACGACTGAAGTCCACAAAGTCCCAGCAGTGCAATAATAAAAAGCTTGCTAGAGTCCTGGCCTGCCAAACTTCTCCCCTGTTTTTCCTGTTTTTTGCCAGTAATTGTATGTTATTTGTGTATTTTTCATTTAAATTATTACAACATTGTTTAAGAAAAGTTAGTAGTGAGCGAAGCGAGCTACTGAGCCCTTTTTATTTTAAAAACTGATAAACAGTAAAATGGTTAGTGGCGAGCGAAGCGAGCGTAACTGAGCCCTTGTAAATATTTTAATTTTATCAAATAAAATCAAGTGTTTTTAATTTGAATTTTTGATGTAATACTGTTGTGTAAAATTGAAAAGATGGTTATGGTAAAAACGATAGTCATTTCATCATTGCTTTTACAATATGTTTAATGATTTGTGAAATTTATTTTTGTAATAATAACCATTTTTTAAATGTCATTTTTTATTGATGATCATGAGTGCAGTTTTGAACGAAAAACATATTTTAAACTTTTCAACACAAAAATACATAAACCATTTTTAGCTTTGCAAAATGAAATCTAAATTCAATTTTTTTCTATTTACCCATTCACTTAGCACATCATCTCTTTTTTTTCTTTTTTCATTCACAATTATAACATCTTTTGCACATTTATCCAGTGAACATCATTACGGCTGTCATGAGCAGTCCAAGGAGACCGCCGGTGAGCTGGACAAACAAAACGGCCACGCCGCCTTTGACACTTTTCCCTGGCCCGATCTCCCTGACACCCAATTTAAAAGCTCTGATACCAGTGGTTTGATCTGGGTAGACACATACCTCTGCTTCCTGGAGCAGGGTTGCCCATGTGGTTCACGTCGACGACGGTTGTCCTGATGTGGTGTGCCGCTGCAAGAACTGCGGCTCCACAAGAGGTTATCACTGGCAGTCCTTTCCCGGATACGTATAAACAATTAAGAAAATTTTTATACAAACATTTTAATTATAATAGGTAAACGCCAGTAGTGGTCAATGCGTGGTGCCCGGAGAGCCAGGGCAGAAAGAAACTCGTCCCAGTCTTTTCTTTCAAGTAAGTTTTCTAAGTGGTAAACAGTTAAAGTTTAAATGTTTTTTTAAATTTGTTATATTGATGCTTAGGTCTTAACCAACCCAGATAGAATTACACTTAACTGGCGACCTTTTAGCAAAACCAACACTACCCAGTTGTTTAACGATGAGCGAGGCATGCCCTTTTGTTCAATTATGGGTGGTTTAGAGGTGGATTTAGTTAGCCCGCAAACAAGAGAATATCATCACAACGGAAATGGCTCACCAGTAAAAGCTGGCCAGCTCACCTACGTCGGCCGATACATTGACCCGGTAAGCGGGACAATCTTTCCGGGCAAGATGAACTTGCGGAACAGAGAGTTTTGGTACGTCGATGATGAAGAAAAGGGCACGCAGAAGATGGTTAGCTCTAAAAATGGCAGCGTTTTTGAATTGCTGGCGTATTCTTAAAACATTCCAAGTGTAGTTAGATGGTTTCAATAAACTATAGCTAATCTAAATTACATTTGTACAATATTGAACTGATTTATTTGTTATTTAATGCAAACCAATAAATAAATGTCAATTATTTCTGCAACGGTAAAAATTCCAGTTAAACAGTAGTCATTAAATAAAATGTCAAACTTACATATTCAATTTACTGTTAAATTAAAAAACTCATCATTATTACCTGACACTTAACATTTTTTAGCAAATTAACCTTAACTACAATAAAAATCATTTTTCTGCTAACTAATTAATTAAATAACAACCGAAAGACAAAAATTTAGTATAAAAGGGTTTGAAATGTAGTCTTTATCTAAATGATCACATTATTTGACAAGAATAAGTTTTTGCAATACAAGCAAAAATGAAGTTCTTCACTTTTATCTTTTTTAGCCTTTCAGTCCTCATCAGCCCGCACATGTGCGACAAAAAAAGCTCCGACCTGGAGGCTAGCCAGTGCTCCGAGGCTGCCAACTGGAAGATTGCCGATTTTAGCTCCTTTTCGCTGGGCAACAGCCAGTTCAACGAATTTTCTCAAAACCACCTTGGTGCTGGAAAGCCGTGCAAGGGCCTCCTCTGGGTCAATGTCACCTCGGAAGACTGGTTCAAGGACCACCTGGACACCGTTCACCTCGATCCATACTGTCCCGACGTCATCTGCCGCTGTGAGCATTGTGGCTCGCGAGGCATGGAAAATCAAGCCTTTAGCGGCTATGTAAGAGCGAACATATGGAACTTAATCAACATTTTCAAAACAGTATTCTTAACTGGGTTTTACTTTTTCTTTAACTTTAGGTTGACTCCGAAACGGGCATCTGCCACACCGCCTGGGACAAGGACGTTCAGGTGAAAGAGTACCAGATTCTGACCAACCCCTGCGGCATGAAGCTGTCCTGGGAGAAAGCGGGCAAGGGATCCAAGCTGGGCGTCGTGCCGCCCTGCTCAGTGGTGGGCGGCTTCGAGGCGACCGCCTATCAATACGTAATCAGTGGACAGGCCCCGTACGGCGACCGCGCGTCGCTCTCCTACGTGGGTCGAACCAAGGCCAGCGATGGCAAGCTGTACGGTGGCAAGGTCCACGCCGTGGATGAGAAGCTCTACTACCCGTACAAGGGCGAACAGGAGACCAGTACTGAGTATGAGGTGCTAGTGCTCAAGTACTAGTTAGTTTAATTAATTAGCTTTAAGTTAATTAGACCTTTAAAAGTTGTTTTTATTGACCAACACTACTACTACCACTACACAAAATGCTAAGCAACAGCTGTGATTACGTTTCTTGATTAAACTAATTTTAAGAATAGGCCTGTTTATTTGATTGAATTAACATTTTTTGCGCAAAAAATCATTTTGAGTTTGGTGTATCAGTTAATTAAATGGAGTTTTTAATTGCTGTTTTAAGGTCATCATCATCACTTCAAGGTGAAAGAAGCAGTAGTGCGGGTATATTAGCACGTTGAACGTTTTGAAGCAAGTTAACCAGCTTGACCACTTTGCTTGTCATTTTTGTCTTTTTTGTTTTTTGCTAAAGCTGCAAAATGAATTTAATTTTATTTTTTATAAACTGCTATTTTCTTTTTCTTACATGCGAAGCATCCCAACGCAGGGAAGAAGTCACCACTACTACTACTGCGAATACTTTAGCATCAATCCAACTCCTCAACTTAACCGCCGGAACTTGCTCAATAAAATCACAATGGAAAATAAAACTGGACAAGAACTACACTCTGGAAAGTGCTCCCTTTCAGTCGATCGCTGGCAGCCCGCCCGGTTGCAATGGTCTTCGTTGGGTGGAAACCACGGCTGACATTTGGAAAACGGCGTCAGTGGTTAAGAACGCCGTTCCCTTGGCGGAAAACCCTAATGACCCTTCCCAAACGCAGTACGTCTGCCGTTGTGAAAACTGCGGTGACCCAATGACGCCGAATCAAGCATTTTCCGGTTCAGTAAGTAGTAGCAATTGAAAAATGCTAAACACTACTGAATGCCATCTTCTTTTGACCGTCTCAATTTAGATTGACCCAGCGACGGGCCACTGCGTCATTGCCTACAACAAAGAGCACCGCCTGAGCCGCTACAAAGTTCTCACCAACCCCTGCAAGTTGAGGCTAAAGTGGGTGCAGGCATCTAATGGAGCAGTGCCCGACTGCGCCGTGGTGGGCGGCTTTGAGGCCTACTCAAAGCCTCACTATGGCAAGACGGCGTACCGCTACGGCTGTCTAGTGTACGTTGGGCGGCTGTCCACTGGAGTTTCTCTCCAGAAGCGCACATTGGCTGCTAAAGGTAAAGGTAAAGGTGGCAGTACCGGTCTGCAGTACCGGGGTGGCAAGGTCCATCCGCCGGACCAGATTTTTTACTATCCAGTCAATGGCGTTGAGCAACGTTCTCCGGTGTACGAGGTGCTCACAGTGGCTAGAGGAGGAAGTGCTTCTAGCGAAGCATGAGAAAAGAAGAAGGAACAGTAGTAAAGGAAGTTGTAATTTTAAAGCTGTTTACGTATTTTAAGCAAAACATTTGTTCAGTTTAATAAAACATATGATTTTAGTTTGAATAATTGATTTGGTCAATTTCAAGAAACAAGTCAAACTGAATAAAATTGACACGACTACCGAGCTGATATGATGGTGGCATGCAGGTAATACTTTAAAGTAGTAAGTGAAATGGATGAAACGATGACTGATGTTGTTGTACGTCTGCTGAAATGCTGGACCACAAATTGTAAATTTTCTGTTAAACTGTTTGTTTTCACTTATTGGTTAAATTCATCATCTAAAAAAGTATAAAATTTAGCAAAGAGCTGCAAGCAGATAACATAAAATCAACTGGCTGGTGATACTACTTACCAACTGATTTTTTATTCGTCGCATGATTGCTTCCTAACGTTAACGACCGCCTCAATGTTCAGCAGGTGCTTATCCAGTGGAGCGCCTTTTATCTTGGTGACTAGACGACTGATGATTGACAGGCAAAAGATGTGCATTGATAAAATAAAACAAAAAGTTAGATCAACAAAGCTACACGTGAACGAGTGCATGAAACCCTTACTTTTTCACCGCCGTCAGCGTACGCTGTCGCAGCTCCTTCAGGCCGTACAGCTCGGCGGTGGCCACCAGCTGCTTCGCTCATCATCGGCCGCCTGCTGGGCATTGACCAGCAGGGCGAGCTCGGCGAGTTTCTTCAGCCCCTCGATTTGGTACTACAAAAACAAATTTGAGAAAAGTTAAGTAATTAACAATAGTAAAAGAATTGATCATCATCATCTTCATCAATCCTCCTTACCATATGCCCTGCCTTGTACAGCTCCACGGCGTGCATCTGCAGCTCCTCCTGCTCCAGCGGCTTGGCGTTGTAGAGAAAGCGCAGCACCAGGCGCATCACCTCCGGTCGGACGTCCTGCAGCATCACCTCGCCCTTCACTTCTCCACCATATCGGTGCTGAACATCGCCTCGAAGGTGGGCGAGCCCTTGGCGAGCATCAGCCGGTGGGCGGGGATCGTCTCTGAGGAGTCGGGAAAGCGAAGCAGCACATCGGACAGTTTGCCACTGGAGAGTGCCTCCTCCAGCTCGGGATCGGTCTTCAGGCGTTTGGCGGCAATACAGTTCGTCAGCTCGGCCTGCTCCTCTTTCTGCCGCTTCTTCTCCTGTGAGAAAAGATGAAGGAGAAAAAGTGATTTAAATAGGGTTTTGAGTGGTTGATCGATACATTGAAAAATGTCAGACTTTGTTAGGCCTACCTCAGTCATCTCAGTGGTCAAATCTTCGGCGTTGTTGTTGTTGTTGTCGTTGTGATTTCCGCCGTTGCCTGCGGCAGCGTAGGTTGCGGCGGCCAGAAACCGTTTGTTGTTGTTGTTGTTTGCGTACTCCCGCAAGGTGGGACCCCGGTCGTACCAGGCGTCCAGATGGCGAGGAGCTTCCCACAAGGCAGCACGAGCTTGAACTTGAACCGGAGCTTGAACCGGAGCAGCCATTATATTGACTGAAGGGTGGGCGGCCGAATGGTAGGCAACCGGTACAGCGAGAACATTACCAGCACCCGGATGGGCTACAGCAGCAGCTGCAGCAGCAGCAGCACCGAAAGCGGCGGCCACTGGAGCTGCTGCATGAACTTGCACAGCTTGATTTGCTTGAGCCACCGGGAGTACTGCATAAAAACCTCGCATTTCCTCCACCGCCGGAGCGGCCTGCATTATTGGTGGTAGAACTAGTGGAGCTAATGACGGAAAGTTAGCTGCTTGAACTGGTCCGGGAGCTTCTCCAGCAGCCACCTGAGCAACCTGAGCTGCTTGAACTTCCTGAGCCGCCGGAACTGCTTGAACTGCCTGAACGGCCTGAGCTGCCGGAACTGCTTGAACTGCCTGAACGGCCTGAGCTTCCTGAGCAGCTGCATCTTCTGGGGCTTCCACAGGAGCAATAACATTTCCGCCGCCGCCGGAAATGTCCCCAAAATGATGATTATGAGCCATGATGAGAAGTGGTGGTGGACAAGTTTTGCTTTGTTGTGGTTCGTTGTGGCGTGCTCGGTGGTTGGAATGAGCTGAAAGAAGAAGCCGAGAATGCTCACTAGCACACTGAACAGTGCACTGCACAAATGCTGAGCTGATGCCTCTGCTGCTGCTTGAGCAGTGCTAGCGTGCTTTTCCTTTGTGAGCCTAAAGTGTTTGCATTCTCTTTCTCTATACTCGAAGATACTCACTTGCTATAGAGAGCGAGAGCAGGAACGCACATCGGCTTGTATTTGTGCTTGTCTGTGTGCAGTGGGGAGCACTCGCACACAGCTCGGTGCTGTGACGGCCTTGACTGACAGTCGATTTGACAGAACAGCAGAGCAGTAACAGCGACAGCAGCAGCAGCAGCAGCAGCAGCAGCAGCAGTGCACCGCACAACCACTTGATGGTGCCAATGAGCACTATCTGGCTGGATAACTGATTCAATTCAAAAACAAAATTCTTTTAATTGTCTAAGATTGGAACTTGATTTGCTTAATTAATCAGAAAATTTGGTAGTAAATGAAATTAATCAATTCTCGCATTTCCGTTTCACAATGCGCAAATGTACCGCTTTGGGTGAGTTGATGTCAAACTGATTGACAAAGGTCACCTCCCGTTCTGTCTTTTCCGGGCACACCTCAAAGCGAAAGTGGCGGACAAGGTGCAGCAGTGCCAGGCGCAGCTCAACAGTGGCCATTCGCTGGGCGATGCACATGCGCGACCCGGCACCAAAAGGCAGGTAGGCAGCGTTTTTTAGCGCTGCTGATGAATTCTCTAAAAAGCGTTCCGGTTTAAACTCCCCTGCATCTTCTCCCCAGTACGCCGGGTCTCGGTGCAGCGACCAGACGGGAATGTGGACCACCTCGCCAGCTTTAAGCTCTAATACTGTTCCCTCATTGGTGGTCAGCTGCACATCCGCCGAGGCGGTCCGTTCGGTGAAGATCGCCGGTGGATAGAGTCGCTGCGTTTCCGCAATGACTGCATTCAACAGTGGAAACTTTGAATTCACGGCGTCGTAGCTGAGAAGGGTGAAAATGTTTTTAGTTTCCATTTCCGTTTCTTGTTGTTCTGCAAGTTTCTCAATCATCATCACCACTTCGGTGTAGAGGCGTTTCTGGACTTCAGGATTTTGCGCCAGAAGGTAGGCGACCATTGTAAGCGAGCTGCTTGTCGTGTCAAAGCCGGCGAGGAGAAAAATGACACATTGGGCAGTCATCTCGTCGGTGCTGATGTCTGAAAAAAATAGAAATTGAAGTTTAGAAAAAATTCCTAGCACAAAACTGTACATTTACATTTATTTGACTGTTTAGCTTTTTCATTATTTTTATTTTCATCATTTGAAAGAGAAGCTTCCTCCGCCTCAAGCATAAACTCAATGAAACTGTTTGCTTTTGCGTAGTTTTTTGTCTTTTTAAACTCTGCCCTCTTCTGCTCCATAATGTTTTGTGAGAGTTTGGTGAAGAAACTGGTGTACTCGCTCATCAACTCAATGCCAAGCGTTTTAGAAAGACGAGGCGCCACTGAGATAAGGCCCATTTTAGCAAAGTCCAGCAGGCCCATCTGAAAAGTAATTAACTTTTGGCCATTGACAATGATGGGATGAGCGGGGTCGTTTAGTGAGTCTATTACGACGCCGAATGCGGTGGTAATGAGGAAGTCAATAGAGAAAGCGTCAAACAGCGATTTGACGTTGTGAATAGACCTAAACAATAGATAGTTGTGTTATTGCATTTTCATTTGGAAAAAGTTCAATTTTAACTTACTCTTTTTCAACTTTAGCTTCAACATTTTTTATCAACGTTGCCACTGTTGCGTCCATTCTGGGTTTTAGCAACTTGAGTTTTCCAACCGAAAATGCTGACCACAAATTAAACAGTCTGCTTTAAGTATTGTAAAACTTATTTGTTCACATTTTACCTGGTGTCAACACCTGCCTTAGCCGTTTCCACTGACTGTCTGAAGCCATAAAAACGCTCTGGCTGAGAATGTTGTCAAAAACAGGAAATATCTAGTGCAAAAGTTTAGTTTTTTAAATTTACAACTCATAAAACTTCAAATGTCATTACCCTGCGATTTACAAAATTGTTAAAATGTCGGATGGTGATTTCTTGCACAAGACCGGCATCGGCAACCATTATGGTAGTGCTGCCAAGCATTGAAAAGGCAAAAGTGCGACCTTCTCGTTTGATTACTTCTGTTTTAATTTGCTCAATCTTTTTAATTTTTGTCCAAAAAGAAGTGGCCGGGTCTAACAGGTCGCTGACGTACTTTAGATGGCGTTTTTCTAGATCATGTCTACTTTTCTGCACCTTTTGGCGGTGCCAAATGTAAAGTCCCGTGGCTAGACTTATTGTTATTGCAAGCCCAGTAGACCACCAGCTCGACAGGTGGTTGTCGGTCATTTTTGAAGCAATAATTAAATTAAATTAATAAAATAACAAAAAAATATCATATAAAGTTAATCAATTTTTTACAACAATGATTTAAAATTACAAACTAATAAAAATCATGTTTGTGTTGTGTTTATTTATTAGATTTTTTGCTGAAGTTGTTTGTTGATTATCAAAAATGAAAATGATAAAAATGATACACCAAAATAGTTAAAAAGATTAAGGTTGTTATTGATAACAAACATGTATAGACAAAAAAGGAAAAAAACAGAAGGTGGATTAGTGTATGAAAGAATGAAAAGCTCAATTAAAAATAAACTCACACAAACTAAAAATTGCCATCGATTGCAACAGATTTTTTATTCAATTGTTTCAACACTAAACAAAGAGTTTAAAAAAATTAGCACAAAATATTTAAGTATTTTGTTTCAAATCAAGTAAACAACACAAATAATTTAAACATCTTTTTTTGTCACTTATTTAAATATGTGGTACAGCAACATCAGTGTTTAGCAAAGCAGCACTGGCAAAAGGTACTTTTTCTCTACCAGTTGGTCTTCAAAATTACGTTCACTAGTTTTGTTATCAGCCTCGGCACTCACAATCGCTCATTTTTTACTACAACAAAGTCTTTCCTCTTTATTGCATAATCTCGCACATTTAATAAACAGACAGAAAAACAAGACAAACGCAAGCGTAAGGCAACAGCAGCTGTGGTGACATTTAAAACCAAACTCATTTTTACAGAGCATTGCGTTATTATTTAGCCAATTTTGTTGCTGGTTATATAATCAAAAAATTGTTGAATACTACAATTTAATTTTAAAATCATGGCGTTTATAACAACTGCTTTCACCTACCTAATTATTTTCATCACTTCAATCATTGTCGCCATTCGACTGTGGTTCAAGTACAACGAATTTAAACTTAAAAGACAATACGCTCGCCAGCACCTAAAGTACGTCAAAGTGCCCAACACTATGGTCCAAGCCTACTGGGGTCGTCGACCGGAGTTGATTGAACTGGATGCTGTCCGAAAAAATGGGAAAGTTTTTGGAACAGATCTTTTTGGCACCAAAACCATCTTTGTCGCCGACCCTGACCTAGTTGGTGTCATATTAAGCAAAGAATTTTTTAATTTTACAAACAAAAGAGTAGGTTTTTTGAATGTTAATAAAACTCAAAACTAATTTTTTTTGATAAATAGAGAATCGAAATTGAAGATTTTCAAGCCTTCCTCACTGTGGCGTCGGATGAAAAATGGAAACGGTTAAGGTATTACAAAAGAACACTTTTTAAAATAAAGTATAAAACATAAATCTAATTCTAGATCCATAATTACGCCAACTTTTTCGACCGGAAAACTAAAATTGATGAAACCCAGAATTGACGACTCGGCCATCACCTTGATGAAAAACATTGATGCTGCAGTAGTGAAAAGGTACAAAAACTAAACTAATAAAATGTTTTAAAATTAAAAGCACAACTTTTTGTTTTTAGCAACGTCCTCAACATCAAAGAGTTCTTTGGCAACTACACAATGGACGCCATTATGCAGGTATTTTAAAATATCAAAACATTGTTTGTTTGCAAAAGTTTATCATCTAAATTGTTAAGGTTGCTTTTGGGGTCAAGTCAGACAGCCATTCTGACCCGGAAAACAAGATCGTGAACACAGCAAAGTTGCTTTTCTCAAAAGACGTCAGCTTTGCTGAGATGACAGTCCTCTCTATTGTTTTTGCCATTCCGGGCGTCCTTGCTTTGATGAGCAAAGCTTCCGCCAAAGCTAGTGACGACATTGTTGGTTTCTTTAAAAGTTTCTCAATGAAAATTATTTCAGAAAAACAAGAAAAGTTGCAAAAGCTAAAAGAGGAAGGAAAGGAAAGTGGAAAAGCAAACAATTTTCTAGAGATGCTTCTCGAAACGGAGCGAGAGTTTAAAAACAAGAAAGAAGGTGAAAAAAAGGACATCAGCGAAAGCAAAAACCAAGATTTGGATAACAAAAAACCGAATAAATGTAAGTTTAAATAAAAATTTAATGAAAATCTAAAAACTTAAAACAAATCTTTAAAATCAGTCATGCAGTTTGTGCAGGTGAAGTTGCTGTTATTTTTTCTAAACTTCAATTATCATTTTTCAGACATTACCACTGACGAAATAATTGCACAAGTTGTGCTTTTCTTTCTTTCCGCCTACGACACTACCGCCACTGCCATCAGCCTTACCACCTACCTCCTGGCACTGCATCCCAAAGTTCAGGACAAACTTCACACTGAAATTGACCAGTTTTTGCAAAACCTTTATCATCAAAACTTGCACCAAGATCAAGATCAGGAGTATTCCATCTCAAAAGCCCTCTTACTGGTCACCTTTGACTCTCTCGCTCAGCTGCCCTACCTGAACGCAGTTCTCAGTGAATCTTTGCGCCTCTATCCTCCTGGAACGTTTACCGAGAGAATGGCTTCCAAAGATTTACTAGTTCAGACGGAAGATGGAGAAAAGCAGTTTGAGGTGAAAGCGGGCGACATTATTCGCATTCCCATTTACGCGTTGCACATGGACGAGGAGCAGTGGCCAAGTGCGAGCACTTTTGACCCAAGTCGATTTTTGTCTGGCTCTAGTGACCTAGCCACTTATCACAAGTACGCCTATCTCCCATTTTCCCAAGGTCCGCGAAACTGTGTTGCTCGTTCGTTGGCACTTTATGAGTCAAAGATTGCATTGCTTCATCTTTTTGCTAATTATCAAGTAAAAACATGCGCTGAAACGGACATCCCGGTAAAGTTCTATAACAATGGCCAAGTACTGACGCCCAGAGATATTCGGCTCAAGTTGGAGAAACGATAGTTTAATCTTTTAAATCTAGTCAAATTTTTTTTATTAAAAAAGTTTCATTTTTTGTGTTTTATCTTACAGTTTTTGGTTTATTTGTTTTGGCAGCATAAATCAGTTTTGCAGTAGCAATATTAAAAACTGCTAAAATTAAGTTAAAAGACGAGTGGCTGATGATTTGATGAGTGTGCTTTTTACCTTCACACACATTGAAAGCATAACTAGCAAAGCAAAGCAGAGATTCTTTTTAGTCATTTTATCTTATCAACAGCAGCTGTCAAACTGACTGCATCTTGGCAACAGGAGTAATTTGTGGCCCCTTGCTAAAAACTGTACTACAGACACAAAGAGAAGGCTTTTTATTATTACTCATTGACTTACATTTTTTCATCTTTAATCAACGCGTGTGTACAAACACGGACGCCAAAACAGCAAAAATGCAGTATTGACAATAAACAGCAGCAACAACATTTGTTAAAACTTAATTTTTGTTCCACATTAGCAAAACCTAAACTTTTTTACCAAACAATATGGATTCAAGTAAGATTGTTTAAACTAGTGCTCATTTTACCGAACTAACCAAATGTTTTAGAACACAAATCAGCCCCATCACCTCCGATCGCCAACTGGCACTCTGACACCGAGTTCTTCTGGTTTCTCTACAAACTAATTCAAGCCAACCTGACCAAGTACTTTGCCAACAAAACCGCTGAAGCGACTGAATTTGTAAAATGTCTTGCCAAACTGCACAGTGAATCGATGTGTGCCGAGCTGGTGCCCAGCAATGGCAGCAAAAAGGGCAAATCTGCCCCACCGCCTCCACCTTCTCTGCCACGCCCAGCAAATGATGCACCAACTCCAGGTAAAAATATTATGACACATTTAACAACCTTTTTTAAATTATTAAAATCTTGATCTGATTCTCAGAAACGCTGACCACCTGGTCCCGAGACAGCGAATTTTACAGTTTTCTTTACCAGTTGTTGCTGCGCAACAAAAGCCATTTTAAGGCACAACTAAAGCAGACGGACGCCTTTATCGCCGTCATCAGCAAACTTCAAGGGAAAACGCTAACAAAGGAGTTCCAGGCAGCGCCTGCCGTAACCAGCAACAATGGCTCAACGCCAGAAAAGTTTAAAGTAATTGAGCTGGCTGAGGAGAATGCTCGCCTGTTGGCAGAAGTTCGAGCGTTGAAAGCGCAGCTCGGTTTGAGCACGCCGGACCCTGAAATGAATAATGGAAGCAAAAATGGAACGTTGAGAGGAAAAAAGTAGTTTCCAGGTTTTGCAGTGCATTTCAACTTTTTTAAGCGTTTTAGGTGTTCAGCACGTCAAAGACCTTGAAGATGAAGCCAAAGTAAAAGAGACCAAGCTATTGAAAAGTTTTTTGAAAGAATAAAGTTAATTACATTTTAAAACTAAAATTCAATTTAACCCACCTCAAAAGCTACCGAGTAGGTGACTGTGGCCATGCTGCCAATTGTGTTGCCGTATTTTTTCTCACTGTTGACCCGCTCAAATAGCTCCATGTACTTCAGCTTGTACAGCAGGTACCGGTCCTCGGCCAGTGACAGTTGTACAGCAGGCAAAAAGGCTTTCGCTTTGTGAAATGCTTTACTTGCACTTGCCAAAGCTAGCAGAGCGATAAAAATCATGCCAAACTGAACAATGAGGATAAAGAGGATGATCATCTGCTGAATTCCCGGGTGATTGTAGAGATGCAAAAAGCGGTAGAGAAGGTACACATTGGTGGGAACGTTCAGCAGAACAGTGTACCACAGAATGCCGCCCCACAGCTCCACATTGACGGTGTTCACCACAACAACCATCTTTGTATGCTCCTGAAGAAAGTAGCACAAACAGTACTGGGTATAGTGAGACTTTGTTTTCTTGAGCAGCTTTTGAGACTTTCGATAATGCTGGAGCAGCTGCTTCAGACGGGCGGTCGCCTCATTAAGGTGGGTAATGTAGAGCAGGACACAGGCCTGGTTGCAATGGAGCATGACGCACATCACCTGGTAGGTGCGATGGACTGTGTAGCCGGAGAAAAAAAGATCAAACGCGAGCAGAGGGTGAAAGAGAAAGGGGAGAAAACTGGAGTAGACAATGAAGTAGTAAACAAGAAGGAGGTTTAGGGCAATGGCTAATTAATTAAATAAAAACAGATTGATTAGTTAAAAAGGTTTAGATTTAACTAAAAAAGAGTTTGTTTACCAAGTCCAACGCTGGAGGCCTGAATGAGTCGATCCATCAGACTAATGCGCTTGATAAAGAGCAGCCGCGTTCTAACTGACAGCGTGGAAAGGTGCGTCAACCTGGTGGCGGCAAATGATCGGCGATCAAAACGGACCGTCCACTCCTTCCTCTTGGCACTGTACTTCTTCACCAAACAGCGCTCATAAGTTTGCGCATTCTCAATGGCCAGGTCGTTGTACTTCTGCCAGTGATAGTGTCGGTGGGCGTGCAGATGAACAGATGATACTCTGCGTAGGCGGTGAAGGAAAACAAGCAAATAACCAGGTAGGGAAAGTAGTGGTCGGTGACGGTGGCGAACTGGCTCATAAAGTAGTGCATGAAGTCGTAGCTTCCGTCATCAAAGGTGTACTTTGACATTTGAGCAGAATTGCGGGCCATTCGGAAGGCGACGGCGGCAATGCGCCCATTGGCAATCATGTACAGGGCAATGTTTGTTCCATGTTCCAGGTGGTAGCTGAGCCAGTGTTTTCCGCTGTTTTTCTCATTGATAATGTGGTTCACTTGATGGTAGAAGAAGCGGTCCCAGTAGTTGGTTCGCCAAAGGACTAACCAGTTGAAGGCAAGGCTGGTGGTGATGAGTAGACTTGTTGAAGAGAGGAGGTAAGTAAAGTCAATCATTTTGATAACTTGTTATAGTCCGTTTGATTTAAACTTTAATTTTTGTTTGGTAAGTTTTGACATTGAAATTCCAGCATTGACTGAGCTTTTATAGTTTTCAATCACGTTATGTTTTTTTGTTTCAAGACATGAGCATATTCTTTTTTCCTGGTCTTGTAAATGAAAATAATTTTAAGTATAAAAATACTTTCCGTCAGTGTATGGTGGTGGCAACCACAGTGACTGACAATGACAAATCATTTCAAATAAGGTTCACTTTTTATAAAAAAAAACTTCTCTTTGTTATAGATTTTCTTTAATAATTTACAGTTTTATTTGCATAAATTCCCTCTGTGTTGCTTGAACGCTTCAGTGACTGGTTGGCAAACGTCTACTTTTTGCCGGCGCTGTGAACTTTGGTAAAACAAACATGATCATTTTTTACAAAATTTAAAAAAAGCGGAAATTAATTATGCATAAAGTGAAGAAGGAAGGTGGCCTAAGGTACAAAAATGATTACTTAATTGTGCATTTTAAATAAACAAAAACAAATGTAAAATTTTTGTCAGTAAAAGAATGTAATAAAAACTAGATTTCTTGTTGTACAGCAATTCAAATTATTTTTTTTACAAAAACACATTTTTAATTACCGCCGTCGTCATTAGTTAGTCAACAACAACCAGAGCCACTGAGACACATTTATCAAAACTTTAACCAAATAATATTCAAATATTTTTAAACATTCTAAATTTAGACTTTCCAAAGCATAACCTCTTTTTTCTTCCACAAAAGAGCAATTTAGGTGCTAAAACTAGTTCAGCTATAAAAACTAAAACTGCCAAAATACAACCGGAAACAACAATGTAGAAAGCAGAAAGAAGATCCTTCTTTAGCCGGAACTGTCGTACGTCATTATTTGTTGAGCTAATCGTTTTGTCAGTAGGGTTTTTCCAAATATCGGGAGTTCCCGCTTTCACTAGCCAGTGTTCAATTAAACCCATCTCTCGAAGTGGCATTATTCTAGATTTTTGGATAAAAAAAGTCCAAACATTTTAACAAAAAATCTTTTTTCTTTACTTACATAGTGTTAACCGCTAGGCAAAAGGGAGACCGTTTTTGAAAAACTAAACCCAGCGTATCGGGGAACAAATCTTCTTTTCCAATGTTCAGTTTCCGACGTTTAGGGCTGAACTTTCGATTGAAAGCAAGGAAAGGGCGCATTGAGATGATAATTTTACTTCGATCATTTGCCACCGCTGGTATCATGTGACTATTGTTGGTAATCATCCCCGCTGGACCAGAGGTTCGGTTCATGTGCAGGCCGATCGGGTAAAAGGTAGGATTATCCGGTGTGGCGTGGTAGAAACGGTCAAAGTAGCTGGAGTAGCGCATCATCAGAATTCGATGAGAATCGGTTTTGGCGGCGTTGACCAGCTCAGCAATAGTGGTCACGCCCTTCTCATAGGTGGAAATAGTTAGCAGAGAGTACAAATTTGAGCCGTAAAGATTTCCTAAGATCATTGAGCCTAACATCCAGGAAGCCAAAATTAGCCGTTGAGAACTCCAGTGCCGCTGCTGATAGAGAAGTTGGATGTTTGCTGGAAAATAACAAAAAATTTAAAATGTAATAAAAAATCTAAAACATTTTTTTACACTGCTTCAGAACAATTGCCACCAGCACTTGAAGGCAGTTACTTAGCGGCAAATCATTTCTTTTCAGAAATGAGCCGTACAAGGCAATCAACAGGACTAGGAAAACTGTTGCCAAAACGGCCCAAGAAACGGGAGTAAAAGAGCGAACGATGAACCACAGTTTAGACTTTTTCCGTGGACTACTCGAGAGAAAGGTAAGCCCATGCTGAAGAATGTGTCGTGAAAAGTCGATCACTCTGTAACGTTCTTTAGTGCGCGTATTGCCGCACATTCCTAGTTGAGATTTCTGAAAAAATAAAAAATAAGTTTTTTAAAATAAAAACTGTAAAAGCCAAACCCCATAAAAGACACTGCCCACTGTGCCCGTCCAAGTGCCATTTTCCAGCAAACCCCACGATTGCTTCTCATCGATAAAGTTGTAGGAAAAATTGAAACTGGCAGCAAGAATCTTGAGCAGCTCGATTTCAGCGGAGAAACCTCGAGCAATCAAAGTGCCATTTTCTGTTTTGGTAAAACTACAGTACGGCATAAACTGCACAAAAATAAAATTTTAAACTCTATTTACAAACTCTCATGATCAGTTACCTCATTAACAGAAACGTTGAGCCGAATGGCTTTTAGATTGCAGTCTCTGAAGCGGACCTTTAACCTCTTGAACTGGTAGTCCTCTTTTGGCCTTAGCACGTTGTGATAAAGTGAGCACCCGTCCACTAGTGGGCGCCAAAAGACGGCAGCAAAGGGACGATCAAGGTTGGCCACTAGAACCACCCTGAAAGTGGGCGGAAGAAGGTTAAGAGCAAACAGTTCGGTTGAAACCGAAAGCAGATAGTCCGTTGAGCAGCTAAACAGAACAATAGAAGGAAGACAGGGTTTGCAGTACTCAAAAACAGCGTTCACAGACAAAAGAATGTTTTGCAGCCTTTCAATGTTCAGGTTTTTCAGCTTTGTGAAATCGTAAATGATCAACCGCTTTCGATTGTGAAGGTAGTACTCCACTTGAGGAAGGTGCCCGTTCAGGGCGGAAACAGAGATGTTGTCGTACATTTTGTGGCGACAGTTGAGTTCGAGGAGAAGTTTGTGAATTTCGTAGCCACTGACCATTTCTTGGCTATTGGTTTCATTATTGTCGCTGTTTTTGAGCAGTTGGAAATTGTTCACCATTATTGGACTGTCTTTTTGGCACAATTTTCGAAGGTAGTCAAAAAAAGAAACGTCGCCGTAGTATTTTTCTAGTCGACCGGCAAGTGCAAAGTGAAAGTGAAAAGTGAAAAGGTTTAACAGTAAAAATGTTATCATATCCAAACGATTATTTTTTTGTTTTATAACTGTAAAGTCAAAAATTTAACTTTGTAGAGTCTTGGCTGCTACAATTTGATCTATTTAGTTTTGTAAAACAAATAATTAAAACAATCGTTTTTTGTTTTTTTTGCATTACCGACAAGTTTACATTCGCATTTATCGATTGAACACATATTTTTAAATATGATCAAACAGACTAAATATTTCTTTTGGAACAAATAGAGTTTTTATTTAAATAGCAAGTTTTTTATTTGTATTATTCATTTCTTTTCACTTCTAGACTTTGAAAAAACGTACCTTTTTAATAAGTACCCTGAACTTCTTTCACCTGTTTATGCGACAGACAAAGAAAAATCAGACCAAATTGAGTAATAAAAAATCAATTTTCACAATTTGCAGTTTTGTGTTGTTCTTGTCTTGGGCTCTTTATTCGTTCATTCTGTACTGAACGTGCCCAACTGGAAAATCAGGTTTCTACCGCTGTTTTTGCACAACAACAAATTGGGCAGTAAGAACGCAAGCACTCAAAAGCAAAGGTGAGTAGGGCAATTAGTACACCGGCGCTGGTAATGGTAAAAATAGACCTCAGGTCGGCCAGGCTGAAAACCTTGACTGTGTGCTCTTCACTATCATTATCACCATTTTCATTTCCTTTCATTTTTAACTTTCTGTCGTGATGATTAAACCGATGCCGTCGTTGACTGCCGCTAACGATCAACTCAATCAACCGCTGGATGATGCCCATCTCTCTCATGTGCCTGATTCTGTGTAGTTTTTAAATAGGTTTTTAAAAATTATGTAAACGCTAAAAAGTCACTTACGCTACATTAAACGGTTCCAGAAGTGGGGAGCCCTTCTTCAGGGCAATGCCCACCATTGTGCTGTCAAAAGTTTCCTTACTAAGGTGAATTGGAGCGCTAATGTGAGCGACGCTGCACGCCTCCACGCCAATTCGGTCCGTAAAAAGAACATTAAACTGGCTGGCATCCAACAACCTGGCCACATCAGTCTGGTGGGAAAAGACGGCATTAGGGGTGGTGTTGAACTTCCGCCCGATTGCGTAGTAGAACGGGCTTTCAGTTGGAGTGGCCAGGCGAAACACCTCAAGAACGTAAGAGTTGTTTTGAACGTAAAAGCGAAACTTGGTGTCTGGGTTTGCAGCCGCAAGGATATCTTCAAAGCTGTCAATAGGTTTCTTATAGGCGGGAATGGCGAGCATTGAGTAGAGAGCAGTCAAGTAGAATTGGCACAAGGTAAAGACACTTAAAAGAGTGAAAATGAAAAGAACTCGCAGACAAAGTTGATTTTCTCGCTGAACAGATTTGTTTGCTAAAAATTAAAAAATACATAAAGTAAAAATCAAAATGATAATTCCAACTTACATTGCATGAGAAAGATGGAAAGTGTTTTAAGAAAATGATTTCCCACTTCTCTAGCTTTTCCCTTCACTGAGATGGCGGCAAAAAGTACCAAAGCCGTACTAATGATGGCCAGCCAAATGGGCAGCTCAAAGGGCTCCAGCAGATAGCTCCAGTAGTCATCTCGAAGTTCAGAGGGATACTGGGCCATGAAGGTGTGCTCATCGTAGTACAGAAACTCGCTAAAGTCTACCACCTGGTGACGACGAAAGGAGTGAGAGATGTCGCACATGGCCATATGCGATTTCTAGTGTTATGATAAAAAAAATGTGTTATTAACTTTGAAAGCTGCTGATAAACTCAATGCTCACCTTATTGACCACTTGTCCAATGGCTCCGCTCCAGCTGCCGTTCACTTCGTAGCCCCAGTCGTCGCCGCCGTAGATTAGCTTTGAGGTAAAGTTGAATTTGAGTGCCAAAATGGCAAGCAGATCCATTTCAATAGACTGGCCGTCAAATGAGGCGGTAATGTTGTTCTTGTCCACCTTTATTCGGCAAAAAGGGTGCCACTGATTTGATACCACAACAAAAGGATTATTAAGTTTTTTATTCTAACAGTTTTTGTAAAAATAGTTACATTGTTTACTGAAACATTCAGTGTGGCGCCAAGCAGATTAATAGTAGAGCTCATTTTTTATCAAAATAAAATTGGATTTTTTTGTAAAAAATACAACTAAAGCACTTTACGTTTATTCAAACTAAATTATTTGTATTTTTATTTGTTGTTTATTAATTCATTTTGCTGTTTGCATAATTTTGTTTATTTACAACTACAAATGCTAAAAGATTTATCTATAATATGATTGTCTGTTGCAAATAAATTAGTATTTGAAAAATAAAACTTTACTTGCAAAAAAACACTCAAAAATAAGTTATTGTCCTGAAACACTTCCTCCTATTTGCTTACAAACATTTTTGCAAAATTAACTGAAAAATTAAGTGATAGGAAAATCTAAAACTCACACCATTTCATTTTGCGTAAATGAAAGTTCCCACACTACTTTGGACAAATATAGCCAAATTTTTCCTTATAAGTTGAAAATAAAACTTGCTAGTTGTTTTAACATATTCATTGAAACAAATTGGTTTTGTGTTTTAGCTAATCAACAATGTCAAACAAAGAAATGGCCAATCTCATTGCATCAGTTCGCCAGCAACTGCATCCAGAGTTCACCACCAACCAAGAGCTTTACGAACCATTGGACATTGAGCGCATCAGCACCGATGACTGGTCAGTGGAGCGATTCATCATCGAGAAGAAGCTGTCCACTGCTGACGCCGTTCAGATGATCAAGGAGACGATGCGGTGGCGACACTACCTCTGCCTGACTACTCTAACTGAATCACACTTTCCGCGGGAATTCTACCTTCTGGGGACGGCCTTCTCCAGTGGATCATTTGACCGAGAGGGCAACGGTCTGCTCTTTCTTCGCACCAAGTTCCACCGGAAAATGGAAGAGATGAAGTACCTCGGAGAGCAGTACACCGCATTTATGGTGGAACAGCTGGATCGGAGTTTGGGCCGCAATCGAGGCGTGACCATTGTCTTTGATGCCTCCAATTCGGGATACGCCAATTTGGACATGGAGTCACTGGGGCGGCTGGTGCAGGCCATCAGCCAGTACTTTCCCTGTGGACTGAAACGGCTGCTCGTATATGAGATGCTCTCTATCTTCAGCGGCCTCTGGAGCGGTATCATCAGTCACTGGCTGCCGGCGGAGTTCTGCAGCAAGGTCGTCTTTGTGAACCGCAAAACGATTGGCAGCTACATCTCCGAGGAAGATCTTCCCTTTTACATGGGCGGAAGGTGTATGGTGAATCCTCACGCCGTTCCCGAGGGATGCACTCGGTCTTTTGCAGAGTGGGGCGGCGTTTCCAGTCCAGAGGCGGAGGGCAACAAGTTCAGTGAGAAGGCAATTAAGAAGGCCTTTAAAATGTGGAAGCCAATGCTGGAGATGGCGAAAAGAGAGGAGAAGGAGCTCTTAAGTGCAATATTTTCTGAAAGTGGATTGTAATTGACACTTGTTTTGAGTTTCAAAATTTTACCGCCTCACATCCACGAATTCAATGTTGTGTAGAAAAAATAGTGTTGTAAAATAAAAAATGAAATATTTTTACGAGCATTTTTTAAGCAAAAAGTTTAACTGATATCTTGAAAATTGCTCACAAAGGAAAACAATAGCCGCCAACAGCTCACCGGCGCCGGCAATGGTGAAAATTGGCTTCAGATTGGCCATTCCAAAACGAGTCATCATCTGCGCGGCTTCGTCATCGTTATCCTCATCCGCTCTTAAACTTCCTCTTCCTTTTACATTATTAAACTTGGATTTTTGTTTATTTTTACTGCCACTGACAATCAATTTGATCAGTCGACCGATGATGCCCATTTCCTGCAGGCGGTTGATTCTGTAATTGTTCAATGCAATTGATAAATCTTTTTAAGCAAAAAACAACCAAACAAAAACCTACAAATCATTAAACGGCGCCACCAGTGGAGAGCCCTTCTGAAAGACCACGCCCACCAGTGTGTCGTCCAGATTGACGCTGCCCAGGTGAATCGGGGCCCGAGTGTGGGCAGCGCTGTACACCTCAATGCCAAAGCGATTGGCAAAAACGACGTTTGTTGGACTGGCATCCAACAGCCGCGCCACCTCTGATTGGTGCGTAAAGACCGAGTTGGGTGTGGTGTTGAATTTCCTGCCAATCGCATAGGAGAGAGGCGTGTCGGGCGTGGCGATGACAAAGGCGTTGAGGATGAAACTGTTTCGTTGCATGTAAAATCGGTAACCAGAGGTGGGCGAGGCGACGCGCAGCAGGTCTTCGGCACTGTCCAGCGGCGGTTTTTGCACCGGAACTGCGAGCATTGAGTACAGTAAGGAGATGTACAGTTGGCACAGGATTAAAGCAAACAAAAGAATGAAGGCAAGGAGAACTCGCAGCCACAACCTCCTTTCTCGTTGAACTGAAGCGTAAGCTGCGAAATTGAAAAAAAATACTTTTAACAACAAAATTCCGTCAATTTTAGCATCACTTACACTGCAGCAAAAAAATGGACACCGTCAGCAGGAAACCCCGTCCCAATCTTTCTTTCCGCTCAACCGTTGTTAAGGCAATAACGGCAAAAAAGCAGAATAAGGTCACTAGAAACAGCGCCCAAATGGGCAGGTTGAAAGGTTCAAGCAGGTAGGCAAGATTTGCGACATCGTGCAAACCGGAAGGTCGCTGTGCAACAAAGGTGTGCTCATCCGCGTAAAGGTAGTCACTGTAATCGACCACTTGCTGACGACGGAAGGAGCGGCTAATGTCACACATGGCAAAGTGAGATTGCTGAAATAAAGAAAATTAAATCTTAATTAGTTTTTGAGTTAATTTAAAAATCTTAATTACCTTGTTCACTACCTGACCGATGAGACCGGTCCAATTGGCAGTACCCATTTCCACCTCCCAGTCATTTCCCCACCGGTTTCCGCCGTAGATTAAATTGAATGTAAAGTTGTACCTCGCAGAAAGCATCTTCAGCAACTCTATCTCAATTGAGGGATTTGTGCCGTCAACTGAGGCGGTAATGTTATCTGGATGCACCTTAATATTGCAGAAGGGGTGCCACTGTTTCAACAAAAAGGTTGAATTTTTTAATTAAAAAGTTCATTTTAAAACTTTGTAATTTACATTGTTTACAGAAACATTTAATACAGCACCGTAAAAATTAAAGTTTGGCATTTTTTGGTGTTTTTGTGAATAAAAATAAAAACTAAATTTATTTTACTTCTCTAGAAAATAATAGTTAAAAAGTTTTTCGGAAATTCGTTTTATAATTGACTGCAAGCAATATTTCTTTTGGATAAGAAAAAATATCATTTGACTTGATTGTTTATCGATTTTTTTTCAGTCACTAGTACTAATACTACAACCATAAACTAAAAAACCATGTTTAAAAATACTGGGATAACGCTAAATGCACTTATTTTATTATCAAAAAGTACCAAAGTTGTCTTCCAGAAAAATTCCAAAGTTCTTGAAATTTAGTAAACAAAAACAAGCTCGTTCGCTTTGCTGACCTTGAAAAACACTCAAGTGCCTTTTCGTTTCCCAATTTTTGCTAACAATAAAACTAAAAACTGTTTAATAAAACTTCTTTTACCATCAAAACAGCTAAACAATGCCCGCGTCTTTGGCTAGTGCGGCAAAGAGCGAGCCCTCTATGGAAAGGAGCGCCTGGGGCGTGTCAAACTCTGCGACACGCCCTTCGCTTAGCACCAGAATGCGGTCGTAGTGAAGGACAGTGTGGAGGCGGTGGGCAATGGTGAGCACAGTGGCTCCGGCCAGGTGCTCATTAATGGTCGCCTGAACGAGGGCGTCGGTGGCGAGGTCCACAGAGGCGGTGGCCTAGAGAAGAGAGAAAAGTGTCAAGGTACATTTCCTAAAATTATATCTCAAAAGATTAGTTCACCTCATCAAGAACCAGAATCTTGGACCGCCGCAGAAGAGCACGAGCAACGCACAGCAGCTGCCGCTCTCCAACAGACAGGTTGGAGCCATTTTCTGCGACCGTCGCATCGAGGCCACCGGACATGGCGGTTACCGTTTCCTTCAGGTGACACCGTTCCAGCGCCTCCCAAAGCTGCTCATCAGAGCGAGATTTCTGTTTTCGGCGGTTTAACGATCCTAGCGGATCGAGGTTGTAGCGAACAGTGCCGGCAAAGAGAATCGGGTCCTGAGGAATGATGGCCAACTTCGAGCGAAGATCGTGCAGTCCAATGGTGCTAATGTCAACGCCGTCAATCACAATCCGACCTCCAACTTCTGGCTCTAAAATGCGGAACAGTGCCAAAGTGATGGTCGACTTGCCGGCACCGGTCCTCCCGACGACGCCCACCTTCTCTCCAGGCCTGATGGCTAGGCTGATATTCTGCAGCACCGGCTCCAGGCCCTCTCGATACTTGATGGAAACATTCTCAAAGGTGATTGCTCCCTCCTCGGGCCAGGAACTTGAACCGCTTTCTGTGTTCTCTGAACTCTCAACATCTTCCTCCTTCTCGCCAATCCTCCAGGGCGCCTCTGTCGGGAGTTTGCTGTATTCCAAAATTCGCTCAACGGCCACAACCGCCGACTCCATCAACGATGTATTGCGCACCAGCCAGGTCATCGAATCGGTGACGCTCATTGCGTAGTACATCAGCAGGCCGGCAAAGGCGGGCGTCGCCTCATAGTCAGTCCTCTTCAGCACTGTGAAGATGGCGGCAAAAAAGGACACACAGTGACCTAGAAATTCAAGGCGTAAAGCGAGCCACCGATTGGCTAGAATTTCCGGATAGAAAGTTCGTTGATTGGCGTCAATGCGGCGATTCGACTCGGCGACGGCTCGCTTAGTGGCGCCAAAGGCGCGAATTGTGCTGACTCCAGCTAGTGTCTCACCAAAGAAAGAGAAGATCGGTGATCGAGTAATCGACTCTAAGCGGGTGATTTGCCTCGAGGTGGAGGTGTAGTAACGCTGACAAAAAAAGTGAAAAAGTTAAACCAAAAGAAAAAATTTTTTAACTGCTTACCTGAATAAAAAAGTAAAACACAAACAGCGGCAGTATGATCACCGCAAAGAGGGGCAGCTGTACAATGATAAGCAGCAAGACGGCGATAGCGTAGAGGAAGCAAACAGCCCAATTTCTAAAAGATAAAAACGTTAATAAATTTTAAACTCTTGTTTTCAATAAAAAGCTCACTCAATGACATAGGGAATATGAGTGTCCACGGTGTCCATATCACGACTGAACCGGTTGACCACCCTCCCCAGGGGCGTCGTCTCAAAGAAGGCCATCGGAGAGCGCATCACCCGCTCCAGAAGGCCCTTATGCAGACTGATGGACGACCTCACTGTTCCATTGGTGAGGGCCACCCAGCCAGCTAGGACGAAGAAGGCCTGACCGGCCCCGAGAAGGCCGTAGACTAGCAATCGCTCATTTCGAAGGTGTTTAGAATTGCCCTCAGAAGAAGAAGAGGAAGTACCATTGACCGACTGAGGATCATTGGACCAGGCGGCCAGCCACACATTAGTGCCCATCTCAAAGGCTTGCTCGCCCAGAAAGCCAATTGCCATCAGCGGCGCCCACACCAGCGTCAGAGAGCGAAAGTAGGCGAGGTAGACGGGCCACTTGACATTGCCCTCTTCCGTTTCCTCCTCGTCGATTAGCCGGAACTTTTCGGCTTCAAGCTTTGAAGACTGTCTCATCAGAGCTGGAGAGGATACCCTTGAATGGGAGGAATGGGAGTCATCGGTAGAGATGACCGTCTGCAGGAGATCTCTTTTGCTGACACCTTCTTCAACGGTCTTTGAGCCATTCCCACCTCCTCCAGAATGCTCCTTCAGAAATGCAGAAAAGGGTCCACCCCTTTGAAGCAACTCCTCATAGGTGCCCACCTCGCTGATCACCCCGCCTCTTCCCAGCACCACAATCTGGTCCACCTCGGGCAGCACCGAGGCGACGGCATTGGTCACCAGCAGTCGGGTCTTGTCTCGAAGGTATCCGGTGGAGCTGCTTAGGACCTGAGAGAAAAGGTGTTTGGCGACATGAGAATCGACCGCACTGAGCGGGTCGTCCAGCAGGAAGAGTTCGGCGGCTGGTGAAGCGTAGCACGCCCGAGCAAGGCTGATTCGCTGCTTTTGACCTGGAATTGAAAGGGAATTTGTAAATGAAAGATCAGTAAAAAATTTAAAAAAGATCAAATCTTTACCCCCACTCAGATTGATGCCCTTCTCGCCGATCTCCGTCTGGTCGCCGGCAGGCAGCATATCCAGATCGGGCGCCAGAGCACAGATCCGAACAATTTTGTTATAACGAATCGGATCATATTGGACGCCAAAAAGAATATTCTCCCTTAGGCTGGCATTGCGAATCCACGCCTGCTGGGCGACGTAGCCAATGGTGGTACTGCTTTTAGAGGAAGAAGAACTTGACCCAAAGTTGACCCTCACACTGCCCTCCACCAGTTCCATGTCGCCCAGAATGGCAGAGAGAAGGGAACTTTTGCCGGTGGCCACCTCGCCGACAATTGCCACTAAAGAACCTCGCTTTATTTTCAAGTTGATGTTCTTCAGGACGAGAGGAGGAGATGATTCCGGAGAAGATTCAGATGACGACTGATCGCCTTCTTCAGCAGCGGTTATCAGCGGAACCTTATCACCATCATCCCTTCCATCACCTTCTTCACCCTCATCACCATCCTCCTCCTCATCATCCTTATCCTTTTCCACCGCAGCCTCCGCCTTGCCCCAAGTGAAGCTAGCACCTTCTAATGTGATAATATTCTCTCCACTACCATCATCAAACTGATAAGAGACATATCCGGCGAGCTCCGCAGCGTTCAGGTATCGATTCAGCCGCCTAATGGACACCATCGACACGACGTACTGGTTGATCATCTGCGGAATGGCGGCCATCGGAAAGCGCAGCAGCTCCAGCAGGGTCAGCGAGACAAAGGCCTTCTTCGCATCGAGGACATGCTCCGGAGAGGAGAAGATGTACGTGCCAAAGGTTGCAAAAGCGACCATGAAGGGGGCCACTGACCAGGTAGTGCTGGTCACTGCCGCCATCAGTGCAATTTTTCTTAAAACACTGGTTTCTCTGCTCCTAATCTCGCTGATGCGCTCAATGAAACTCCGCTCAATGCCAAACAGTTTGATGATCTTGATGCCGCCCAGCGTCTCCTGAATCAGGTTGATCCGCCTGTCCTTCGTCTCCATCTGCTCCGTCTCCCACTTGACGCTCCACTTGGAGGCGAGCCAGTTGACGGGAAGAAGGGCGAGGATGACGGCCACTCCAGCCAGCACCGAGGGCCCCAGCTCCTGCCAGAGAAAGTAGAGCGTCAGGAGGACCTGCAGGGGCGCCGACCAAATGAGGTCCACGTCGGTCATCAGGTCGACAAAGTCCGCCGCGTCGACGGACATCAGGTTGGTGATCTGACCGCTGGAGCAGCCAACTCGAGCCGCCGGACTTAGTTTGAGCGATTTGCGGTAAATGGCAGTGATGAGGGAGTTTCGCACTCGTTGACCTATTGTGAGCGTCAGGCGGAGGTAGTAGACAAAGCAGACCGAGTGGAGGCAGCCCAGGCCGAGCAGGGCCACTGCTACGGCGTAGCCGTGCCATGAGGGCGCCGTTGGAGTGGCCACAAAGTCGATAAAGACGGCCAGCAGCTGCGGGTAGACAAAGCTTAGGAGAACTGATGCCAATTGAAAGGTGGAGGCGTAGAGGTAGAAGGGAAGAAAACACCGGCAGAGGGCCCAGAGGGCGCTCGGTTTTGCAGTTTCAGGAGTTGAGGAGGAGCCGGTTGAACTCCTCCTCACCTTTTGGCCCTCCCAGGCCCGGGCAAACTGAGCGCCCACATAACGGGCCTTGTCCTCAGGCCGCAGCTGCCATAGGTCAGCTAGTTCGAGCTTTTTTCGGTAGCCAGTTCGAGCGAGGGCGTCGAACCAGGTGTAGGTCAGCCGAGAGAGGAAAGAGGCACGCAGCTCGGGACACTCTAAAAGATGGTGCTCGGAATCAGCGACCTCTTCTCTCGATAAACTTCTAAAAAGAAGCTGTCGCCTGCTGGAGTTTATAGCAGATGAAAACTCCTCTTCCTCCTCTTCAAAGTCTGTGGCTGGCGCCACAAAGGCAGTATTTTCTTCCGCTGAACTGAAATTCTGCTCAGCTGGTTTACGGTCGGCGAAACAGGTGAGGGTGAAGAGGGTGAACACACCAAAAAGGTGGACTGAGGTGAGGAGTAGAAACTCAAAAGAGAACTGGTGGTGGTTATGAGGTTCGTAAATTAGATGATTTGCAATCGTGTAGACAGAAGGCAGAGAGAAAAGGGTGGTAAGGAAGGTAAAATGCCAGGCTAGTGCCGACGTGTGCAGGCCATTTAGGCGGTGAAGGTGAATTAGAATTAGAAAAAAGCTCTAAAGAGGTAAAAAAGATTAGAAAACTCTTAAAAGCATTACTCAAGTACTCACAAATGTCACCGCCTGAATCAGCGGAGCCGTTAGCTCTCCAGCAAAAAGGTTCGGTTCATCAACTGATGACTTCCAGTGAAAGCTCAGATTTAATCCAAATTGAATCACATTTGATAGGATCACCGCCGCCGTCACCAACATTCGACTGATGTTGTAGGCATTGGGACGGATTCTGACTGAATCTCCGATTCCTCGACTAAGTACGTACACCTCAAAGGGCGCTAAGACTGATAAAAATGTCGCCGGCGCCCACACCGGAACCGTACTGAGAAAGCATCGCGAAAAGACCGGGCTGCTGGCGTTCCACAACAACGAGTAGTCGAGCAGTGGTTCAGATCCAGAGCAGAAGGTCTCTGAGAAAAAGGAAGATACTGATGAAGAGGAAGAAGAGGTCAAGGACTCGTCCGAAGTGAAAATTGGAGTTGTCATTGAAAATACGGGTAATGGAAAAAGGAGTATTCTGTTAAGTTGAATGTGAAAGAAGAGAGAATTTGTTTGGTAAAACACCGGTAAAAAATGCCGATTTAAATCTTAAGTAGAATCTGAAATAGAAAACCGATGATCAGGATGAGGATGAGTATAAGAAAATGAGAAAGCGGTGCAGCTTACCGGCCGGCTTTAAAACGTGTTGTCACAAGATTACGTTGTATCGTCGTGGTCGGGCTAGTGAAAATGGATTTCATCGATGAGATTGTACGTTGGCCAAACGTAGCAGTCTTTCCCCTTCTCTCTCGTTGATTGCTTCGGTTGCATCAGCAGCAGTTGTTCTTTTTTTATCATGTGTGAAATGTACACTCATTTTTGCCCTCAATCAAAGTGACAAACTAAGGCCGATGATGATTGTGGTGATTGGTGGTGGTGGTGATAATCACCACCTCCGATATCACCATTGAGAATGATGATGCAACTTGCTGATTTTCGGGTTGTCATGGTTTCGTCAAAAAAATGAAATTAAAGAAAATGCAAAAAATCAAAACACGTGTGTTGTGAAGAAAAGTGCTGCTACTTGGGGCGGCAGAGCACAAGCGGCAGTCATTCAGAAAGACAGTTACATCGTAGCAGCGGCACTCAAAAAGAAGCAGTGTAAACAAACTCCCGCAGCCGAATCCGTTTCAAATCTGTTTTCGAAACATCTTTAGAATCTTTGAATACTCCCAGAATCGAAACACAATCCACCAGCAAAGATGCCCAAAGTCGTCTCTCGAAGCATCCCCTGTGCGGACACGGCCAACCAGCAGAACTCCCATGAGTACCGCGACGAGACCGCTCTGATCGTCTACGACTGCCTCTGCGGCCAAATGTGCCTGATCACCGACACGCCGATAAAGCGACTTCCACTTCGTCTGAAGGACGGCGCCCGGGTCCTCGACCCCGCCCGAACCACTTTCAAACTGTACCTGGCTCAGGCAAAGTCTGAGGACGTCGTCTACCTGAGCACCAGCACTTCAGAACAAAACTCCTCCTCTTCAGATCAGTTCATCGAGCGACAGTTCGTGCAAAAATGCGCCCGATGCTCTCTGCCCATCGTCTACCGGAGCACGCCGCTTCCAAAGACACAACTCCCTGGTCAATCTGCGGATCAAAACGCCATTCTCTTCATCCTCGATGGGGCGCTCGTCGCGCGAAAGGTCGTCGATCCGAGCAAGCCCGGATTCAGCGGTGGTCGTGGAGGTAACTATCGAAACTCTTCCGATACTTACCAGAAATCGCGCGTCAACATCACCAAGAAGGACATGGGCAAGTTCAGCTCGGTGACCATCAGCACGGTGGACGAGGAAGAGGACGAGATTGAGGAGCGAGAGGTGGCCGACTCTTATGCGGCCAATGCGCGCATCATTGAGCGCAACTTGAAGCGCAAGAAGCTGGGCAATCCGGGAAGAGTAGACGCTGACAAGTCAGCTACGGGAGTTGCGGGAGCTTCTGGAGCAGCAGTGGACATTGTGACTCAGACGACTGAAGCTGTTCAAGAGTCAGAAAGAGCCAAGCGTCATAAAGTGGGGACGCTCATTGAGTGAACTGAACCAAATTCTCATCATCATCTTTCCTCTTTTCCTGTCACTGTAAATACACAAAACTCATCAAAATAAAAAATCTTTTTGAAAATTAGATTTATTGACAATAAAGATGTGATCAATTTATCAAGTGTATCATGTGCACACTGTGTATGTGTGTCTTTGACGTCAAAGGGTGCTTATGAGGTAATGATTATTATTAAGACAGGTCAGATAAGGTCAACAGGTGTGCTGGCTCAGAACGGGTCGCTTTTGAGCATAAGTTGGCAATAAGTGTCGTTCGCTTATTTAAGTTGATCGACGATTTTTCGACCTCCCCAGCTACCACCACCACCGCTGCCTCCTCCGCTACCACCATGACCTGCATGATTTCAAAAAGAAGTTCGTTAGTTTAATTAGTTACCAAGAGATCAGCTTTTAAAGTTTTTCACAAACCTCCCCATCCTCCACCGCCACTGCCACCACCGCTCCCTCCGTGACTGCCACTCCCTCCGCCGCCACCACCACCACCTCCGCCGCTACCTCCGTGGCTGCCACTCCCACCGCCTCCTCCTCCGCCGCCTCCTCCACTTCCTCCGTTACTGCCACTTCCTCCGCCGCCACTGCCACCGCCACTTCCTCCGTTACTGCCACTTCCTCCGCCGCCACCTCCTCCGCCTCCGCCTCCTCCTCCGTGACTGCCATTTCCACCGCCGCCACTTCCTCCGCCACTTCCTCCGTGATTGCCACTTCCTCCGCCGCCGCCACCACCACCACCTCCGCCGCTACCTCCGTGGCTGCCACTTCCACCGCCTCCTCCGTTATTGCTATTTCCATTTCCGCAATTGCAGCAGCAACAGTTACTTCCGCCGTTTCCTAGATTTTGGACAAAACAAAAAAGGTTTCATTAGTTTTTTAAAATGGTCATTGAAATTCAGTGTACCTCCTCCACCTCCACTTCCTCCCCAACTGCCACCACCGCCGCTCCCACCACCACCACCTCCATGATCTAGATTTTGACGATAAAAAGAAAACACATTAGTTATTGAAGAAACCGTTATCAAAAGTTGTCGTTAACTTACTTCCCCAACCACCACCTCCAGAGCCACCACCAGAGCCTCCGTAGTAGCCGGCCGCGGTGACACTCAGCAGCGCAGCGAGGATGAAGACGGCAAAGAACTTCATCGTCGGTTTAAAATGTCGGGAGTTAAAATGAATTCAGAAGTTTAGTTTGTTTGCTGTGAGAAAAGGTGTCTTTGAAGAAAGAAACCTCGTTGTTGATGATCAGTCTGCTGCATCAACTGGCTACTTTTATACTCGTTCTAGTTCTTTCCTTATCATCACAAATATTATTTCAAACCTTTGGTCCACTGTTTCATCTTCTGTCGGTGCAGTTCCACACACGTGATTGCACCCAATTTCCCTTTTCTCTCCACATTTTGCACTTGTTTGAAAAACATCCTTTTACATCATACATTTTAAACTGTGGTAGTGTCCATGGCATCCTTGTCATCACAGTCATCATAACTTATGCAATTTTAATTACCACTGTTGTTGCCAGCCGCACAAGACAACAACAGTAAAATACCATTCTGCCTCCTCGATCTTGTGATTGTTAACTTTAAACTTAAAACTGCTGCTGCTTTTTATTGTCCTTGGCGACGAACTGGTGGCAGACATCTTGGCACCAGTGTCGGCGGCAATGGGCTTGCACAAAGTCTAGAGTTTGGAAAACTCCCGCACTGTGCAACTGTACGACGACAAACAACAACAACAACAGCTGTTGTCGGAAATGTCCAAAGTTTCAAAAGATGTTGATTTGCAAGACTTTTAAAATTTTTTATTAAGTGTGATTTTTATTGTTTAGAGGTGGTGGTGGAATGCATTAGTAGACAACCCAGTGAAGAGGAAAGGAGAGGAAAGTGTAAACAGAGGAGAAAAGGTGAAAGAGGGTACTTGTAAAAAGAATCCTTCTTTTGAGAAGATTCTCAAAGTTATCCTCGATTTCCTCGGCCACCGCCTCGTCCACCGCCGAATCCGCCGCCACGACCACCGCGGTTTCCGGATCCGCCTCGGCCACCGCCTCCATTACCTCCTCGGCCACCTCCTCGACCTCCACGGCCTCCACGACCACCTCCGCCTTGGGCCATGGTGGTGCCGAAGATGGCGGCAAGGACGACGAGAAGGAGGAAAGCAAAAGCGAAGATTTTCATTTTGAAGTTTGGAAGTTTTTTGGATTGGGATTTGTTTTGGAGTTTGAGTTGTTGTTGAGTTGTTAGAGCTGTTGGTTGGCTGATGAACTTTCTCAGCAAAGACTTCTTGTTTTTATACCAAATCTAGCAGTTTCTCTTTTTGTAAATTTTAAAACCAGAAAGTGTAATTTCTCCTGCTGCTGAAACGCGTACACTTCCTTTCAATTAACTTTTGTTGTTGGTTTTAGTTTGCGGTTAAGTAGGTAAATTAGACAATGCAAAGTAAACAGTTTCTATTGCCTATTGATTTAGTCAAAGCTATTTTTAATTACCCCGGCAGCAAAAAAGTTTGCAAAAGTCCAACTGTTGCCTTTAATTAGCATTTTTGTTCATTGATATTGACGAGAGATTGACGACGGTGATATCACTTGGTGCTGAGAAATGCTTGAAAAAAGAGAAAATGTCGTTGAACTTGAAAAAATGCTTTTTGTTTAGCAAAACAAAAATTTATTGAGGAAAAAGAGAAAGGTTACTCTCTCTCTCTAATTGAGTACTACTTTGAAAACCAGCAAAGGTCATTATCAATAGTACAAGCAAAAAAGTAAAAGTCAAACTTTACTTAAATGTTGTTTTCCGGAAAAAATAAAAATGTTTCTACTGTTATAACTTATCAATTTAATTATTTTTTGCCTCTCTGATTCTTAAATACAATCATAAAGAAGAGAGCCGTGTAAATGCTCACCAGGTAAAAGGTCTTTGAGGTGATGCGGTAACTGTCGAGTAGGTGCACTGCAAAGGGGTGCAAACGGTGATGCAATTGAAGCCATTCAGCTTTAATTTGAAAAACACTGCTTTGGTTGTTTTTTAAGTGCCCGATTTGTTGAGAGCTCAAAAAGACTAGCTTATAAAAGCGGGCATTTGCTTTTTTAGGCACCGGTTACCGGTGGCCACCTTAGCGCACTGGTGAATTAAAGCCCAGTGAAACGTTTCCACAAGAAGAAGGCCGTAGACAAAGAGAACTTTAAAGAAAACTGAAAGTTCTCTGACAAAAAAGGCCACATACCCTAGATAACACTGAATGGCAATAAATGAGGCAAAGTGAGTGCTTAGTGGACCGGCCCAAAAGCTACTAAACCGCCAAATATCTGTTGCTAAATATGCCAAGTTTTTGTTCAAGTCTAGAATGCTTGATGTGCTTTTGTTTTTCTTCTTTTCAATTAGATTATTTAAGCTTTCAAACCGCTTAAGCAGTGCCCGTTGGCGAATGTGGGCAAACTGGGTGGTCATTAGCGTGAAACTAGCCGGAGAAAGAAATCCAAAGAAAATGTACAATAGGTGCAGTGGATAAATTAGCAACCATAAAATGAAGTTTTTCAATGAAGTCCATTCAAAAAGAGCGTTCACAAAAAGGACATTGAAATAGCTAAAAAGAAGGAGATGGAGAAGTGTTAGAAGAAGAAAGCGGCTGAGCCACCGATAAAAACTGTGGTAACATTTGAGTATGACCAAAGAAACCGATGGCGTGAGTACTGCGTAAAACATTTTAAAATAAAACTAAAAAATGAATGCACAAAAAGGGGTTCTTACATTGGCCTGAAATACTCAAAACTGGTATCCATTTTGAAGCATTCAGTGACTTCTTTGCAAGAACCTCGTATTTTCCGCCAGTATAAAGTGGTCGCCGTACAAAAGTGATGTAGTTGGCGGTGGTTGTCAGAACTACAATGGCGTACACGACGTCCATCTGTGGCCACATGCTAGGAGGTACCACTTGATGAGTGAGACTGTTTGGGTTTTGATGAAAAAACTTGAATTTAAAATCGAGATTTTCATTTTCTGCTAAGTAAACGAGAACAAAGTTGCCGTACAACGCCGTACTGACGGTGATTAAAAATGGAAAAAGGTACAGAGAGTTCAATTGACTGCTTGATTTGTTTTTATACTTTGAATTTTTAATTATCACTGGATCAAAGTAGTTTAGCTGAGCAGCAATGTAATCTTTCAGTAAATTGAAAATCTGTTTTAGTTTCACTGTTAAAATGTGTAAAGGAATTTTATTATTTGACAGTTTCATTGTACTGAGTAAAAATGTTTTTTAAAAGTTATTTAAAAGTTTCAAATAATGTAAAAAGTTAATTAACGGGTAATTAGTACATAAGAAAACTTATTTTTGCTTGTTTAGTACAGTGTTTTAAAAAATACACTAAAGTATTTAAATATTTCAGTATTTCTCAGTAATCGGCCAGTTTCAAAATAAAAAAAATTGTGTAAATATGTATTTTGTTAAAACTTTGTTGCGTAAAATATCGATTTTAACTTTTGGACAAAAAACAACAAATTGCAAACATAAAAATTTACAAAATAATTTAAATTTCAGTTTATTTAACTAATGTTTTTGTTTACAAAAATTCGTATCGAATCGAGCTGATAAGAACGTTGCCCGTTATGTTTAGTAAGTTAATGCCCGATGCTGGCATACGATGGGTAAAGTCAAAGCTGTGTTGACCGTTTACTGCCACACTGAAAAAATCGCTTTTTAGTTTTTGAAAACTTGGAATCATTTCGACAACTCACCTAACTTTATCGTACTTCAGACTGAGCATCAGATCAAAGTTGCCCCCGTAGCCGAAGGGAAAGCCGGCCATCCGAGTATGACGTTCCTCCGTTTGCCAGCCTAGGCCCACGTCAGGAAGGTAGGAATTTCGAACCAGAGTCCGCTCATGAGGTCGAATCGAGAGGTGAAAGGGCACCGAAAGACGGGGAAAGTCGCTTGCATTTGCCAGATTGATGCTCACGTTTTCCACCGAGTTTGACGGGAGCAGACCGGCAATGTAAATATTACAGGGACGGCCTAGTCGGGCGTCGTAGAAGTAATAGGGAATGGAGGGTGAGGGGATGACGTGATTGAAAGGGCGTGACATTGTTGACAATAGCTGTAAAAAGATATATCAACAAAAACTGGGAAAAGTGACGTTTTGTAATTAGGAGTGAGGAGTTTTGATGGTTGCTCTTGATGATGGAAAGTGGATTGCAAAAGTGACAGTAAAAAGTTGTTTTGATAGTGCGTGATAGTGTTGCCAGGGCAACCAACTTTGATATGATTTGACTGATAACAGCGCCATTTCAACTTTGACTGCTCATTGAGTTGTTTACAAAGCAAAACAAAGCATTTTTTGAAAGCACATTTGACATATGAAAAAATTTCATAATCATTTATTCCAAAAACCGAATTGACAATTTGTAGCTGATGAGCAGGAATTTGACGTAGAGGAGGGAAAACTTGAAAAAGGTGTTTAGCGTTATGAGACCCGAGGAGGCGTAGGTGACGCCGTACCGCCTGCCTGGCGTCACATGAAAGGCCCAAATGAAAGCGGCAATTTTCACCCGTCCTCTAATTTCTTTTCTTAAACAGAAGCTCCGCTTAGCTATACAGCTTATCAATAGCTTTGTTCGTACGTGAATCGCCCTCGGCAGTTGGACTATTGCCAAGTGAAAGTTGAAGACTGTCACTGCCTGGCAAAGAGCAAAGGTGACGCCAAAAAAAGCGGAAAAGTTTGAAGAGTGATTATTTTGTCGCCCTTCAAATTTGCTTCTGATGGCCAGAGTGGTCAGAAAAAGATTGCTGGGCAGATTGGCAACTAGAAAGGCTGTGAACACCTTTCCCCAGACGATTTTAAAGGGCATCAGCTGCGTCAAGGTGAGTATCAGGTGATGACGGTAAAGGAGAAATTTTGAGTAACGAATGACGTCACTTTTGTTTACTTTCAGTAAACTGTTTACCTGCCACACCTTCACCAGCCCAACTGCCAAAGTCGTCAACACGGTGGTCAACATGAGAATGGTGGCGTGTGAAAAGTGGAGCATGTAGAGGTCAAAAAGCAGTAGGGCTAGACAAATGGAATTCCATTTCCATCCATTCCTATCATGGAAAATTTTTTTCCATGTTTTTTCCATTTTTTTCCACTTTTTTCCATCATTTTTCGAACATTAAGTAAAAATTAAAAAATCATAAAACCAAATTCAAATTTTTAACATTTTAAAACCCGCGAAACAATCCTTTTTTAAAAAAATTTATATTGTTAAAAAGAAATAACAACATTTGAGTTAAAAAAACTCTCCAACAGTAAATTTTCCTAACATCACTTTCTTAACAACAATTGCAAAGTAGCCAAAAACCACCGATCAATAAGAGTAAGAAAAAAATCCAGTTAGAGGAGTTCAGTAAATACACTAACCTAATATGATTGCTAAACGCGGAGAATTGAGCGAAAAGGAAAAAAAGACAGTTGCCAGAAAAGGGAAGAGCAGTTGGGTACATAACTTTCAGTGCAGCCTAGCGGCATCAAGAAAAAACATAACTGTAAAACCGCCGAGATAACGGAAACTCCCTAACAAAACCCTAACCTAACATAATCGAGAACAATCCCCAACAGTAGCCCTAACCTTATATAACATTGAAACCGCCAAAGACGGCTAAGCTAAAAAACTTCCCGACAATAACCCTAACCTAACGGAGAGTACTCCTTAACAATAACCCTAACCTAATATAACAGTTCGGGTGAACTCCTTAACAATAGCACTAACCTAATATAACAGTGAGGCCGCTAAAAGCGGCCGAGTCAACGGCAACTCTCAACAATAACCCTAACCTAATATAAATGAGACAACCAAAAACGGTAAAGTTCAGAAGAATTTTCCGATAGTAACCATAACTTAACAAAACTAAGAATACTCTCCAACAATATTCTTAACCTAACATAACAGCATGGCCGCCAAAGGCCAATCAACAGCAACTCTCCTTTAATGACACTAACCTAATATAACAGTGATGCCGCCAAAAATGGCTTAGCTCAGAGAAACTTCCCGACAATAACCTTAACATAACAGCGAAGCCGTGAAAAGCAGCCGAGCCAAAGGAACTCTTCAACAATAATTTTTACATAACCAAAAGTACAGTCAACAACAATTTTAACCTCGCACAACCAGAATCTCAATTGAGAGGCCCTTTGCCTATTGTTGAGGATTTCCGTTTGGTCAATTTCGGCGACCTCGCTGTTATATTAGGTTAGGGTTATTGTTGGGGTGTTCCCGTTTGCTCGGCCGCCTTCGGCGGCCTTGCTGTTATATTAGGTTAGGGTTATTGTTGGGGTGTTCCCGTTTGCTCGGCCGCCTTCGGCGGCCTTGCTGTTATATTAGGTTGGGGTTATTGTTGGGGTGTTCCCGTTTGCTCGGCCGCCTTCGGCGGCCTTGCTGTTATATTAGGTTAGTGTTATTGAATGGGAGTTCACCTGAGCTCGGCCGCCTTCGGCGACCTCGCTGTTATATTAGGTTAGTGTTATTTTCCCGCAAACAAGCAAAAAGTATCAGTTTTAAAATTTCGAACTTTATTTTTTTATTTGTTTATTTTAAAAAATTGTTTTTTTCCATGGAAAAATTTTTTTCCATGGAAAAATGGAATTCCATTCCATCCATAGAAAAATTTTTCCATTTGTCTAGCTCTAAAAAGCAGGCCATTCAACAGATGGCAAAATGTGGTGAGTGAAAAAAGCCAAACCGAGAATTCTTGAGCTTCAGAAAAATACTGCACGAACTTGACTGCAAACAAGAGGTGAGAAAACAAAATGTAACAAGTGTTGAGAAGTGCAAAACTGAGCAAGCACTGGAAGGTTTTGTTGTAGAAAGCGGTGATTGTCGAACAGATGGGCTTTTTCCGGAAATAGGGGTACACAAAAAAGGAAGCATCATTATAAAAAATGCTTTTCAAAAAGTTGGCCACCCAAAGAAGTGTCGGATTAAAGTACCACTGCCAGTGAAAGTAGGCAATAAAGGCGCAAAAAGGTATGGGAAAAAGGTTGATCACGTTGTGCAGAAATGTTTGCCGATAGGCGTCGTACAGCAGAAGGTACCTTTGGTGGCTATTCAAAGGAGCCAAAAGTAAAAGGCAAAATTTAAAACTTTGGTATGCTAGCAGGTAAAAAGGAATTTGATAAAAAAGGATAATTTCAGCTCTCTTGAGCAGGTGAATTTTTTCCAAAGTGGCGGTAAACTCAGCGTGAAAGTTGTAACTTTTAAACCGTATCCAAGCATTTAACAAAAATGAATTTATGAACATATTTTTATTGCAACATACAATTATTTATTTTTAAGTTATAATTTAAATAGATACACTGTTTTGCATTTACAAATTGGGGTGTTTGTTAAAACAACAATTAATTTTTTATACAAAAACAAAAGTTAAGATATACTGTTTGTGACGTGAAAATGAATTAATGATAAAACACGTTTTTAAGTAATGGGAAAAACAGGCAAACAACTTTTCAAACTGAACAAGCATTCTACGATTCAGAAAAACGGAAAACAGTGTAATAAACAGTGCAAGTGTGGTACGCCTAACAATCTTGAAAAAAGGTAATAAAATGGAAGAATCACAAAACAATTTTGAGTACATTACATTTTAAATCATCTTTGACATAAAATCCAATTTTGCGGCAGTTGACTTTTCTAATACTTAAAATTTTAATCAATATGCGCTGTTTTGTTTTTTAAATTAACTTTTCTGTTTTATTGCCTTACATTAAAATTAAATTTTTAAATTTTGTATTCAGTTTTTAATCGGTGCACTAAATTGTTATAATGTGGCGCCAGCCACAGTTGACGTTCACTCACGTTCAACCAACGTTGACCCAACGTACATTTGCACTCACACACACATCACATCTCACTCATGTCACACTCACACACATCACAGTTCACACTCTTGTCACCCCTCACACGACGGTATATAAGACCTACCGTACGTAGCACACAGACGACGAGAACAGTCAGTCTTCACATCACCAGACTCTGTTACACTGTTACTCCGTCCACCATCACTCTCTCTCCTTCTCTGTGACTCCCCATCATCTCCACAATAAACTACGATAGCTCATCCGCAACAATAAAAACAAAATTAACTAACATAAAACTTTATAACAAAATCCGCTTTAAATTTACAAAACTTTACAAAAAAATTAAAAGTAAGCTCCTAAGGAGCCGAGCAGAAAGATCGCTGGACGCAGGCACCATCTCGCTTCAGATCTCGCACAAAACCGTGCGCACAGGCGCAGCCCACTTTGCACATTTTATTGCAGATCGGGTGAGTTCCGTCGTGCAGCAGACCGGTCTTGGCGTCCCGGAAGGGGCAGCTCTCCGGGCAGGCAGTTCCACAGCTGAGGAAGACCTCATTCGCTCGAGTGCAGGTCTGTTCTTGAGGCTCTTCGGCGATGACAGACTCTTCGACTTTATCTGATTTCATAACTTCATCAGCAGGTGAGCAGCTAAACTTCTCCACACAGGCGCCGTTCCGTTTCAGGTCTCGTACGAAGCCGGGCTGACATTGGCAGCCCTGTTTGCAGACGAGGATACACGCCTGTCGACTGCCGTCTTCCAGTTCTCCAGTTCGGGTGTTTCGAATTGGACAGTGCACTGGGCAGGCAGTGCCACAGTCGCTCCACCGTTCATTCAGTCCGCAGGTTTTTTCAGTGGCAGAGGCAGCAAGCACAGCTGAAGAGGAGATTGAGAGCAGAACAATGGCAAAAATGAACTTCATTTTGGTTTTTTTGTTGCTAAAGTTTGGTGAGGATTAAATGAAGTATTTGGTGATTTATTAATTGGCTGTTTTACAAAGCTAATTTGATGTGCTCTAATGAGTTTAGGATGTGGCGTTTATATACTTTTAAACACTTAAATACAGTGTTGGCGCTGTTGGATACTTGTTCACTCACTTAAAGTAAACTCAACACAAGTGGTCACCTCCGCTGACACTTGGGTTAGTGGTGGTGGTTGCCTCAGTGGTGATGTAGCCTAGCGTTGGTAAGGAGATTTTTTCTCTAAAGTTGAGTGTTACAAAAAAAGTAAGAAAAATGTCCCTCAATGTGTGTCTAGTATAGCACCTTTTGATTTGCATTTGCAATTAGCAGCCAACAGGTTAGTAACAGAAATCGAGTAATATAATTTAGAAAATATAACTTTTATAAAGCGATTATCAAAAGGATTATCAGTTATTTGCACAGTAAGGTCGTGGTATTTGGCGTGACACAAATGGTTTCCATTTTCAAAAATGGGGGACTCAATTTTTTCCTTAGGGCATTCTCTTTCCTCAGCTGCCGCCTTCTCAACGCATGCCTTTTCACTATCTTTCTGAACATCTAAATTTAAGGGGGGACACCGCGCAACATAAAATATTTTCGAATTTTTTAGTTTCTCATTCACGCCAATAGCTTTTTTTGCCAAGATCTTTAAACCTAACGGTAACCAGATCGGTATGATCGGAAACTCACATAAAATATTTTAAAATGCCAAATTAAAGTTAAAAGCCTAATCTTGAGATTGGCAGGACCAGATTTTTAAATTTTATCTTTTTTTCTTATTTAAAAATTTTTTGAAAATTACAAAACGTCATTTTTGTGTTTGTTTAATCTGAAATCTTGAATTAAAAATCAGCAACGGAAAACCGGGACCACTTAAAATTAATATAGCCTTGCCAATCTTTAGTTTTAATCGTCATCTTTCATTTGGCACCTTCAATTTAGCCATGCCACCTTCCTATGATACCGATCTGGTTACCGTTTTAATCAGAAAAATGGTGTCGTTACCGACAGCGACCCAGTCATCGTAGGGCCAAGCTATCAACACTAAACTGTTCTACATGATAGTCTTAGCAATTCGTATTGAGTACATGTTTCATTAACATCATAGCCATCCCAAAATCAAAGTTCCAAAAAGCAGTAAAAAATTGCGCGGTGTCCCCCCCTTAAGGGGGACAACGCAAAGGCACAAAATATTTTCGAATTTTTAGTTTCTCTTTCATGTCAATAGCTTTTTTCACCAAGATCTTTAAACACAACGGTACCCACATCGGTATCATAGAAAGGTGGCATGGCTTGATTGAACTCGCCAAATGAAAGGTAACAAAAAAATCTAGATTTTGATCGTCTTCGATTTGCTGATTTAGCCTTACTTGTTTTTTAAATTAATTTTAAAGCTTAACTTTTTTTTATTTTTTCAAGTTTTCATGCTTTTTTCATCCAAAATCTTAAATCAAAAATCGTTCAAGAAAAACTGAGACCTTTAAAAATTAATCGAAGACGATCAAGTTTTAGATTTTTTCGTTATCTTTCATTTGGCACCTTCAATCAAGCCATGCCACCTTCCTATGATACCGATGTGGTTACCGTTGTGTTCAGAAAACTTAGATCGTTGCTGATGGCGGCTCAGTCATCGGAGAACCATAGTATCAACACAAAACTGTTTTACATTAAATTCTTAACAATCCTTATTAAGTACATCTTTCATGAACATCATAGCCACCCCAAAATCAAAATTCGAAAAAACAGTCAAAAAGTGCGCGGTGTCCCCCCTTAAATGCAAACATTTTATAAAGAAGAAATACTTTTGCTCGATGAAATGTTCGGAGCAACTTGACAACGGTATTTTTTTGAAGCACGAAAATTCTAATTTTTTTTTCCATTTAATCATTGCATTTACGAATCCCCCTTTGCTCACTGTTGCCGTTTGTTTACAAAAAATCAGTGCTGCTTTGTCTGTCACTGCGATTTCATCTTCAGCAGCCATCATGGACAGAAAAGGTGACAAGCGACGAAGAGTCATCGCCCTAGATGAATTGCCAGATTCTTTGCCTAGCTCATCGGTGGAAGAGCTCCCGGTCCCGGAAGAGGTGCAACAACGAAACTCAAGCTCAACAACAACAAGAAGGTACCCTTTGCGCGATCGATCGCGCGGTCGTGAAGCTCTCGATCAGAAATTCAAGTCCGCAAACTTTCAACCAAAGAGTAATGACAACCTTTTGCTAACTTTTTACTTATCATGGTCTTATTATCCACAGTCAACAGCACGAAAAAGAAGCGCAAGCTAGTTATTGAGTCAGACTCTGAAACATCAGATTCATCAATGGAGGAAATCTGGATTCCAGATGATGAAATGGATTATTATGATGAAATGGATTATTATGATGAAGTGGATGATTATGATGAAGTGGATGATTATTATGAAGTGGATGAAGATGATGAAATGGATGAAGATGACGAAATGAGCGATTCAAATGATGGCATCGACCACTTGAGTCAGTCGCTTCCAGAGAACCTGACGGCTATTGTCCGGCGTCTTCCGCTCACCCACGTCCTCAGCCTCAAAGAGGCGTTCAACGTCAAGGGGGCCGCTCCTCAGCGGTGCATCGCCACCATCGAGGAGTACTTTGCCTCGAAGAAGGGTCTCTATCTGATGGTTGACAACCTGGCCTACGTGAAAGATCTTCAGTACAGCAGAGATTTAACTCTTGATGGCAGAATCACAAATCGAGTCAAGCTTCCCGAGCTGGACGATCTAGAGGATCTGCCGATGGCGAATGAAGCGGACCACGCCCTCAACCTCGAGCAGATAGAGGCACTGGAGAAGGAGGCAATGGCCGTCTACTGGAATTCAAACTTGAAGGACGTCTTTTCCGGCGTCCGCACGCTGAAGATCGTCCTCCGCCAAGTGGAAAGTGATCTGGATCACAGAAGGCTTGAGGTTCTGAATATCCGGGCTCAAAATAAGCTGATAAATATGATCATCTTAAGTCCCAAGTTGTACCTAAACAAGCTGGCTTCACTGGTGGTCAACTTTAGTGCCCAGCTAGTGCGGTTGAGAATTCACATTGCCAACAGGCCGTCGTCGGCTGACTCTTGGGGAAAGTATTTCTACTGGAATCCTGATGATGTGAAGCGGCTGTTCAGCACTCTGAACAGCGTCAAGTGGCCTCAGCTGGAGCACTTTGCTCTCTCGGCGGATAACATTGTTTCAACGAACACTTTATGGCCCAGGCCAGAAGACCTCCAGCTCCACCTGCTGTCCGATGTGAGCGAGTGCTTTCTCCGATTGCCGCTAATACCGATTCTGGATAACCTTGCCCGTCTACAGGAAAACTACTGGCTGGAGAGACTGGGGCTGGCCGTCAAAGAGTACCACGCTGAGCAGTTGAGCAACAAGCTGCTCGCCTGCAACGACCCCTTCTTTCTCGCTAAGATTGAGTACCTCTTTTTAAGTCAGACTCCAGGGTCAAATGAATCGCCCATTTTCTGGCGAAGTTATCGTCTCAACGAAATGCAGGCCACCGTGGAAAAGATCCGCCTGTTTAGCTCGCTGAGCAGCTGGGACTTTATCGCCCGCCACTCGCCGGTCTTCTTCACCTCGATGCTCGCCAGTCTGGCGACGTTGCCAGCACTTCGCACCCTAGCAACGACTGTGGTGCTCGACTTTAGGCAGAACCTCTCCTCGCTGCAGGTGCCCTCCTGGAGATGGCTACGCCTCAACAATGTCACCGTCCTGCAGCTGAGCATCTACGCTGAAGGCTGCACCGTTGCTGAACGTGCGGGCTACCCTGGCCTAGCTCTGTACGATCCACCGCCACGATCGCCCTTCAACCACAAGGCCCTCCTCGAGACGCTGGGCGGCGGCTTTCCCGCCCAGTTCCCCGCCCTGCGCGAGCTGTCGCTCAGCCTCTACGGAAGGTGCTCCCTCTGCAACCTGCCCATACTCCAACATCGGCGCTGCACGCTGGGCTTTATCAAGGCGCTGAAGACGGCAATCACCGTCGGACGGCTGAATGAACTGCGCCAGCTGAATATCAATCACCCACACTTTGTTGCGGCCTCTGATCGGCGGCTGGTTAAGGGTAAAATTGACCGGCTGCTGGAAAAGATTGCCGGTCGGCGAGAAGAAGCGGCGCAGGCCTGAACAGCAACCTAAGCAGGTAAGTTCTGTTTAATCTAAAGCAGCATTTTTTGATTGCATTGTGGTTTGTAAGCAGATTTCCAAAGCGTTCTCTATGATCACCACCATATTCATAGCGCGTTGATTATTCTCTATACCTTTTCAGTATTTTCAATATTTTTTTCCCACTATATTTCTTTGATCTCTGCGATTTGTGTTCACTTTGTTATATTTTTGAATCTTTTTGTTCACTTTATTCACCTGTTAGTAGTGTTGAGCCTGCCGGTAACCGAACCACTTTTTTCTCTATGATAAGAAATTGATGTTTTCTATAAAATTATTTTCAAATTGTAAATTACAATGCTTTAACGACTTTCCTCCTTGGCGCATACTCATGTGTACATTTGTTGACTGTATTGATTTAGGTGGTGGTACTGGTGTGGTGTGGAAACTTTTGCACTGAAAGTCTATTTTCTGCGACAGAAATAGAGACCACTGCTGATGATGTCACATGACCATGACAATGGTATTACCAGTGTGGTAGTGCTAATGGAGGTAGAGGTAGTGCTAAAAGGCCGGGTTAACAGTGTAACGTTGAGAAAACGACCATCTTGAGCACTGCAACCGGCCACTGATGATAGCTGATACACAGCAGCAACAGCTGTACTGGCTGACAACTGTTGATTGGTAAGCCTTGCCGAGCAAAAGAAAGAGAGAAAGTATAAAAAGGCAAACGGCAACTCACGCAAAACTTTGTTTTTCTCAGTCCTCAGTTTTGGACAGCACTGAAAGAAAGAGCACTTGCAACAACCATGGCTGACGCTGACACCTGCGCCACGACCATTCGTCTGCTCAGTGAGGAGGATGGTTCTGAAGTGGAGGTAAAAGAAGACTCCATCTTTACCGCCGGAGCACTGCCACCACCGCCAACAATGACCGCCTATGATCTTCAGCAGCAGTTTCACCGTCAACGGGTCACCTTTCTCAAGTCTGACCTGGAGAACTTTCGCACTCTGGTGGAGACCTATCGAAGTCGGCCGGCAGAGGAGCAGACGCAGACGCTGGCGCTGCTGCTGAACAGTCAGGCCAACGCCCACCTCAGCAATCTGGTGGAGCTGACGGGGGCGTACCTGCTCGCGGAGGCCGATCTGGTGCAGCTGCAGGTGGAGAAGCAGTTTCTGACGACGCTGCTCTTTGAGCTGGCGCCCAAGGTGGAGACTGTCAGTTTTGGTCTCGGAGAAAACAATGGCGGTAGTGGTCATCACCCAGATCTTCGTCTCGGTTTTCCGCATCCGCATCCCTTTCACCGATTTCCCTGGTGGGCTCCTCACCATCATCCTCCTCATCATCACCGAGGTGGTGATCGTCACTTTACCCACAAACTGTTCAAGAAGATGAGCAAGGAAAAGTGCTACGATAAGCTGGAGAAGAAGCTGGCGAAGAAGGAGAAAAAGCTGATGGAGAAGTGCGCCAAGCGGCTGAGAAAGATGAAGGTTAAATAGAAGTCAGAAGTTAGCAAAAGTCAGATTGTATTTTTTGAGTTTATAACAATAAAAGGTCTAAAAATAGTTAAAAAGGTCGTTTGAATTATTTAGAGTTTCTAACAAGATAAAAAATTCTTTACTTTAATACAAGTACCTAAAGTCGCCAGAATGTCAGTTTAAATTGATTACACAATAACCGGTGATAGTGTCATCAAAAGTGGTAACACAGGAGTGGCCGTCAGCAGTGCATCAGTTGCATTCTGCACTGACGGTGCAAAATTTTTGCTGGCAATGAAAAGCGCTAAAAATAGCCGTCGCTCCACCTACCAAACCAAAACGAACAGAAAACGGTGCACAGACAAGTCTCAAACGTTACCCTTGCGTTTACACTCGGTACCGGGTGGTCAAAAAGAATACTGGGTCATTTTTTGAAGGTTATCTCGTTTGTTCCAAAACCCAAAAGCTGTCTTTGTCCTCTGTCACCCTGTAAATGGCCTTGAGAAGTGGAGTTCGAATCGGTAACGTTCGCATCGCCGCTATCACCAAAAACATGCACCGGTTGCTATTGCCACTACTATTACATAGTAAACATCAGCCGTACGTTTGGGAAACGTCCTTCGTTTGCAATGTAATAGAGAAGAGAGAGAAATAAAAACGCATATGTTGTGGGTAGTATAAAAACCCAGTGTTGACTGCCAAACATCATCAACACAGCAAACTTAATGCTAATTAACTCAGCAAACTTTTGCAAAAATTAACCTTCCCCCAACGAAACAACTCTTGCAAAATGGACTTTGAAACTTCAACTCCCAACCACCACGTCCCGGCCTTTGCTGCCGCCACTGGCGCTGAACCGAACCCGGCCCTAGGCCAGCAACAGGTGGCCCTGCTGCTCGCCGACATTGAGAACTTCCGGTCGTTGTACCAGAGCTTCGTCGCCTCGCAGAACCGGGCTCAGTTTCATTTTTTGTACGCCCGTCTGGGCGAGTACCTGGGCCGCCTGGAGGAGCTGACCACCTCGGTGGTGCTGACCGAGGAGCAGCTGAAGGCGCTGCTCGAGAGCAAGAAATACCTCGATGGACTGCTCTTTGAGCTGGCTGGTGAACTGTCGAAGAGGATGAAGGAACGATTTGAGAAGCGAGGTCGAAGTTGTCGCAAAGATTGTCGAAAAGCTGCTCAAGACGCTTCAGAGGCAGAATCCGGCGACAATCTGGGCGAACAGACTGAAGAGGAAGTAGGTGGTGAAGGCGGTGAGGAGGAGGGTGATCATCCCTTCTGGGGCGGTCACGGTCACGGTCACCATCATCGAGGACACCATCATCGAGGTGGACATCATCGCGGACCATTCTTTGGACCTTGGGGACATCGAGGAGTTGGTCCCTGTGGCGGACGAGGAGGCTTCGGTGGCGGCTTTGGCGTTGGCGCTGGATCATCTAGTGGCCTGCCCTTTGGTGGTCCATTTGGAGCCACTCCTTTTGGCGGACCGTTTGCAGCTGGGCCCTTCAGTGGCCACCATGGCGGACGAGGAGGTGGTGCTGGTGCTGGTCACCGCCACCCCTTTGGCGCTGGACCTTGGGCTGGTCACCTGGGTCCCTTTGGCCCAATGTGAAGTGCTGCTGCTGAAAAAAACATCACATCTTCACATTAATTAAAACTTTAATTTTTTCAACTTATTAATCTAGTAATTACAGCGTTTTTTAATACAACATTAAAAAATAAACTAAACTTGTAAAAATGTAAACTGTTTTGTCGTTTTTTTGCGCTATTGGCCAAAACAAGATAAGGGCCCTTCTGGAGCTCTTGGTACAACTTTTTCGCTTACTTTGACTCGGTGACGCAAATCAGAGAAAAATTAAGTGTCCACATTAACCGAAAAATGAAGGTAATATTTTCTCAGATAGTTCTTGTTATTCTGCTGGTCACTGTACGATTTATTATGCTGTTGTACATTTGTGAAACTGAGCACTTTTTGGAAACTACTTCTTTACGATTACATGTTCTATCTAGACAGTCCGCTATTTATCTGCTTTTAATCGCCTTCAAGCTCTCGCCAGCTATCTGTGTCTTGCAAAGGATAATTTTTGAAAGATGAAGCTCGTTTTAATGCACTGGTTTGTGCTATCAACATATACTTGTGAAAGGGTTCTTTGGTATGAGTTTCTAAAGCTTTGGCTGATATGTGGGAAGTTCGACAAACTGGACAGGTATGAAAGTGGTTCCCATCTTCACCTTCACCAGTTGATGAGTACTTGTGATGAGCATCAGAAAGATCAACTTTTAATGGCTTTGGACAACCGTCACGACTGCATGTGCCTGTTAAAACATGAACTGCATTAACATTTTTTATATTTTAGCTTTTTGAACAAACTTACCATCTCCGGTATTATCCTTTTTTCTCTTAGCTGTTTTTTCACACTTTTTAAAAATTATTGTAAAAAATTATTTGAATATCAGTAAAATTAACAAAAAACTTACGAAAGGAAACGAATCTGGAATTTCTAATATAATTTTACCGTTTTTTGGTTTATTGTTTTTACAATTCATCACTTCTTTGTTATTTTTAAACAGTTTTGTGAACAAGTATTGCTCAAATGCAGCTTGAAACATGTTGATTTTAAGTTCTACTATGTTTTCAAAATAGGCATCTAAATCTGAACTTAATTTTGCTTGATTGACAATTTGATAAATTTTTAAAAGCCAAGTTGACAAGTAATTTTCAGCATTTTCTTTTACAAAAAAATCAAGAAACAATTTTAAGTCTAAAATTAAAATAATAAATAATTGTTTCGTTTTGTATAAATTAACCAAACATTAAAATTTTACCTTTTTCTGCAACTTTTAAAACATATGGAGTTGGTGCTAGTTTTGATTTCTAAAAAATGAAACATTAAAAAAATTTAATTTAAATAAAATTACTTTTACCATAAAAAACATGGCGTCATTAGCCAGACGTTTCTTGACAATTTTGTTGACACCAATTTTGAAATCATATTTATCAAAAGGCAGCAGTATAATTGACCCATCATCATTATGTGAATAGACAGTTGTTCCAAACTCTTTTTCAGACATATCTTGTCCTAGCGGTAGTACTTCACCAAACTCCCTAGACATCAGCCTGAGTCCACTTTCCACGTTAATTTCACTAACAAATTGAAGGGCTTCTTTGGAGAGCAATTGTTTCACTGGACACAAGGGGTCTTCTGGATCAGGCCAAAGCTTATGAATAAATTTGCTCAATTTTCCAGAATTGTCGTTCATCGTACTGTTTAAGTGTGTATAAATGAGTGCAGCTTCACTGTATGCACATGATGGATAATTTAGGCAATCCATAAAAGGAACTGCAATAATGTTTTCAAATAAACCTTGCAAAAACCCTTTTGCCAGAAACCAGTGAATCGGTAATGCACTGTTAACTTGACCAGACAAAACGTTGTCCACAATAGTCACATGTTTTGCAGCTTCTACTTTCCAGTTTTTAGGACCACTTCCAAAGTAAACTGTGTTTGCAACTAATGTTTGATGATTAGAATTTGAATAGTTTTTAAACTCAAATTTTATAATATCTTCATAAATTGATTTAACATCGTCAGTCATGGTGAAAATTGCATATCCAAACGTTGGTTTTGTTTTGTCGGGCGGGTTTAATTTAGACTTAGTAGAAGATGGCTCATTGGTGTTATCATCATTTAAAATTTCAAAAGCGCCATGCATTAAGTAAAAGTTTTTTGTCGATAAACGTTCAGCTGTCTCGTTGTTGTCTTTGAGTTTCTCGCAGTAAGAAAATATTGAGTTTATTAAAATGACAAGACTTAATTGAATTAGCAATGAAAATGTAGATGCCATTTTAAAATGATTAAAATAGCGGTAGTCAAGATGATAACGACAATTTTAAATATGAAAAATTGACTTAATAAATTCAATAGTCAATGATGAAAAACTTATCAAAGTCCAAAGTTTATGAATGTTTGATTAAAATCGGATTTAAAATCACAACACAAAGCTCACACAATAAACTGGCGAAGAATTTTCTTAAGCCGCCATAATACGTTGTGTGTTGTGCTTCCCTTTTTAAAGCATTCACAACAAACAGTATACAATAAACAACAGTAGAATTTTAATGTCCCTTGATTTGCCTCAAACTGCCCAGTTTTTTTTGCGCCACACTGTCCACACTGGTGTCTCTATTGACCTAGACCTAGAATTATTTAAACAGTGATGCCAAGCCTTTTTATTTTAAACAAGGGCTCATTTTGCGTAGAATCACTTCTAGTTTAACTATATGTTAAAGCCAGACTTTTCAAACACTACTGCAAAAAATGATTCAATTTTGTTTTTTTTTGTTAAAAATGCTTAATTTTTTATTGTTTAAAAACAATAAAGCAATTGTCAAAAAAGTTTTCTGGTGATGACCTCACGTGTTAACAATGTATGCATGCAACACACAGAGAAATGGGTCTCAGATATATCTAAGAATTCGTTCCTTTTTTGGACCAGTCTAAAAATTTTTTTAGACTAGTATGAGAAAAACGGCTATATTTTGACGCATAGCATTTTCATACCAGTGTAAGAAACCGTTTTTCAGATATTTGTAAAAAAAACTAAATTTTCACATATTTCTGAGTTTTAAAACTTGTAATATTTTTCAAAAACAAACTTTATTTGACAAACTTTACTCTTACAAAATACAAAATAGTGAACAGAAATCATGAGATAAAGTACTTTTAAATGATCTCAAAAAGGTGGTCATGGGTGGTCAGTCCTACTCTTGCTTTGAGTCTTCCTTTTGATTTCGAGCATGTCCTGAAAAAACAAGAAGTTATTACTTTGGGGCTGATAAAAATTGAGAACATCACTATAGAAACTTCCTTTGAATGACTTATGATTGAAACCTTCTTGGTTTACTGAAGAAGCTCGATCTTGAGAGTCATTCATTTAAATGGTGTTTTTTTGCACAGGTAGTCGGGGCAGACGTCCAAAAAGGAGCAGAGGTGATTTCTCTTGAGCAGAAAGTTTGAAGTTCTACAAGGACCTCGGGAACGAAGGCCAACTTGAAACGCTTACTCAATGTTGTTATCCGTCTGACTGACTATGATGATCATGATAACATGCGGTTTGAAGTTCACGGTTGAATAGACAAACAACTTGAAAATGGTGACAAAAGATACTTTAAAAGTGTGTAGTGCTTATCGGGTAATAGATGGGACAAGATAATGGCTTCAACCAGAATGGATCGACGCGAGTTTGATTCTGTGTTTTGATTGAGGGACTCGGAGCTAGCGCTGTTTTGTTTTGATTCAACAGCCAAAAATGAGTTATTCATAAACAGCGTTATTGATAATTCTCAGACTGGTCCAAGAATCAAGATTGCGAAAAATCGTCAAAGTCCGAATTTTCATTTATATGCAAAAAATTTAATTTTCTTTGACCAGTCTGAGAATTTTGAAAAATATATTTTTAGCAATTTTTTTCTCACACCAGTATAAGAAAAACCTTTGACTGATATGAAAATTTTTTAAACCAATCCGAGAAAATGTTTGGTTTGGATTTTTTTACACTGACATGAAAATTTTTCATATCAGTGTAAGAATTTAAGTGATTTTTAGATATATCTGAGACCCATTTCTCTGTGTGAAGCAGTGACAGTTGCCATTTGCAAAAAAGGCGCCGGCAATTGCATCTGTCTGACTAATTACAAAACTGTTTTTCGCTTGACTGTTTGTAAACTGAACGCTAGCAAGCAAATCTGAATAGCTGTTTGCTGCGCATTTTATTTTAAGAAACATTAGAGAAAAATTGGCAACTTTGCAGACAAAAAACAAACACTATAAAAATAATTTTAGGGGTTGTAAGAATAATACTAATAGCATCTCAAGCAGACCTTAACGTAAATCGCCTACAGAATTTCGCTCTACTGTGTTGCCACACCTTAGCTTGCCAGCGTGAAATAAATATTGTCAGCAAATGTAAAATGGAAAACAGTACAGCAAAAATTGGCATCTCCCAGCCAAACAAGCAGCAGTATGAGCCCATGGTAACAAACTGTCTGATTCACAGACTCGTACAAATGATTTGAAAAAAAAGAGTGAATGATAAAGAAAAGGCAAAAAACTAAAATAACTTTAGACACAGTGGGGAAAGTTTTGCCTAATATATTACCACCATCTTTTTCTTTCGTTCATTTTATTTGTTTTTCATTCTGAAGTCCACCTACCAGTACAACGTTCACTACTGCTTTTGTTGTGCCACACACACACATTCACTCTTTACACAACAACAACAACACCGTACGAGTAGTTTGTGACAAGGAAAAAAGAAAAAGAAAATAGAAAATCAAAGTTTGCCAAAAAGAGAAAAAGAAGAAGAAGTAAGACGATGCCTGCTGTGATTGCAGTTGCTGCTGCCGCTCTGACAACTCGCTTCTTCTTCTTCTAAAGTGAAGCATCTGCAAAACGGCAAAAAGTGGTATAAAAACCCGGCAAAGCAGTGTCACTTTCCTTTGTCAGACACTTCAACTTCAGTCGTTCTCCAACTTCAACTGCCAACTTTATTTTTTCTCAACAATTAAATCACCAGCCTTAAAACAACACAAAGATGGCCGCCGACCAGTCTCGCAAACAGTACCTTTCCCCTCGAACGCCCTTCTACTACAGCAACCCACTGCTGGGCAAAGGCCCCGTCAATGTGATGATCAGCGGCTTCATTCCACAGGGCGCTGAGTCCTTTGCGACGATCAACCTCGCCGACGGGTCAGAGTTTCCCGCCATCAGCATCCCCTTTCACCTTTCCATTCGCCCGAAGCACCAGGAGCTGGTGCGAAACAGCTACGACAAAGAGAAGTGGGGCAGTGAAGAGCGAGGTTTGACGTCGGAGGGCTTCCCACTTCAATTTGGCGCCCGATTCGACCTGATTCTGCAGATCAACGCCGATGGCATCACCGCCACCATCAACGGAGTGCAGGCTTTCAAGTGGGCCCACCGGCTGGATGCACAGAGAATTAACCTCTTTGAGGTGCACGGCGCCATCTTCCTTGAATCGGTGTGTTTTGATTATTTGTAAAACTCATTTTTGTGTTTGAAGATCGTTGAAAAGAAATTAACGATGCATTTAAAATAAAGACCCATTGTTGATCAATTTGATTGTGGGTGCAATTAGTTTTTTTTGTTTTTCGGTTATTGATGATGTTTGACGATTGATTTGATGTTTGTAAATGGTGATTTGTTTTGCTGAAAGTTTTTTATTACTTCTCATTTATCTTCACAAAAATTTTGGTGACTTTGAAAAATATAAATTGCAGCATCACAAGATTTATTATTCAAATGTCTCAAGTTGTGGTTTGAAAACAAAAAAGATGAACTTGAAAATGAGCGGATGCATCAATGTCTTCTGATTGAACTAAAAAGATGTTGTAAAAACGCATTTTCACATTTTTCTCTTTTTGAAAAAAATACGCAACATTATTGACTGCTAATGCAGTGTGATGAGGAATGAAGAAGAGGATGACATTGTTTGCCGGTGATTGCCACACAAGTCATCATCATCAACATCGTTGCCATCGTTGTCGTTCATCTCTCTCCCACACACAGAGAAAGGGCAGTTAAAAGTTTGTTTTCAAAACACTGATTTTTATTGCTTGTGTTTTCACTAAAAGGGAAAGAGACAGTGGATCGTTTCCCTTGAAACGTCACGCTCCTCTTTTGTGTGTGCATTAGTGGGATGTGATCGCCCAATGCTTTTTCCGAGAGGATGAGGGGGAAATTGAAACAGAAAAATTAACAACAAAAATTAATAGCTAGTCACGAAAGAGATTGTGTGTGTTGGTTTAGCTAAAGATCATTTCTGCAATATGAGTGTGTTCTATTGAATGATTTTATTAGGATTTATTGACTGATTTGGCTTCAGTTGCAGCTAGTTTGCCTGACGACGACTTATTTTTTTCTGTCATCTATCTTTGATAAGTTTTTGGTATGAGTGCTTGCATTTTTCTATTTTCAGTTTATCACTAATTTTAGCATTTGACATTTTGGTGAAAAAAGATCGAGAATTTTTTCAGCTGATATTGATTTTATTGTCACCGACTTGCTTTTTACCGGCATTTTTTGCTGTTTTTTCATTTTCAATTGTTGCTTGTACAAAAATGCTGCTCAACACAGTGCACCTTGTGGCCATTGCCGACAACACCAAAAATTACCTGTTCACACTGCTCAGCCAACACCTGATAGCTATTTTACTTGCCGTTTTACTTCTTTCGTTCCTCTACAAAGTGATTACCTTTAACAATTATGTTCTGGTAAGTTTTTTGTAGCTAAAAGTGTTTGAACTTTAATCATAAAATACTTCTCAGCACTACCCAAAAGAAGTTTCCGCCTCTGTGCGTTATCTACCCAATCAACGCCTTCCACCTGACTACCCAAACGGCTGGATACCCATTTTGGAGTCTCAAAAACTGCAAACAAACAGGTCAACGGAGGTCAAATGCCTAGGAACCACATTTACTGTGACTAGAAAATCAGCAAAATCTTTAAACGATGAAAAAAATGAAAATGAGTTAGAAACTATAATTGAAGTAGTTGAGCAAAACAACAACAAAGTTTGGCAATCAGTTGAACTGAACGGCGCCATTTTTGTCTGGCACAATGCCGAGGATGAGGAGCCAAGTTGGAGTTTAGATGCAGTAAACGAACTTCCCGGCTGGACGTACCGAGGTCGGACTGAGCACTCGCTGCACTGTCACCCTCAGGAGATACCGGAAAACGGCGCCGACATTGCCCACCTGAACGCCATTCACGTCGACTCGATACTGTTTGGCTCCAACCTCGACACACTGCACGCCCTGGCGCCCTACCGCTTTCTCTCCTACAGCTGGAACGCCCAGTGGAGCCCCTCCTCACCGGAAACACCCGACTCCCCTCACATGTCGCACATTGCCCTCACCAATCAGATTAAGCTTTTCAGTTGGACGCTTTTTGGGCTCACCTTCAAAGTGCGCCAGATTGGCCCCGCCTACGTGGAGCTTCGTTTTCACTCGCAGACGGCTTTTGGAGAGATCAGCGGCGCCTTTCTGCAGTTTGTGACGCCCCTAGCACCGCTGAAGACGGCCATTGTTCATCATCTGTACACCAACTCATCGCTTTTGGCGTTTTTGTTCAGCAAGTTTGCGCTGTACGGAGAGGCAAAGATGGTAAGCGATTTTTGAGCTAGTTTTTAAAATTTAAAAATTTTTTTCTTTTGTCAGCTCGAACGCGACATTCAAATCTGGAATCGGAAGGCTTTCCTTAGCAAACCGTATTTTGCCAAATCAGAACGCTCTCTCGTACAGTACCGCCGTTGGTACGCTCAGTTCTACTCTGAGCACAGTAAACGGACGGTTGATATTGAGTAAAGGACAACTTTTGATATACAAAACACTTTTGTTAAAACGAATGTTTTTAGTAAATTACACAAAGTCTTTCAAACTCCAATCACCGCCAACGACTTTTTTCGATACGTTTCAATTCGCTCTACCCGTCTCTTTCGGTTCTCAATTGGATTCATTTTGCGAACAAGCAGCCACAGGGCTATCAGTCGAAAAATGACAGCATTTAGCAAGAGCATTCTCAAATTGTCCCAGTAGATGCGCTTCTCATCGCCGGAAATGTTCATCCCGTAAAGAACCGCGGAAATCTGCTTCTCCCCCTTGCATCGCCCGTACCGTACTGCAGAATCATCAGCGACTCCAGCAGGTACCGGGGAATGCTGAAGGTGGCCGCCACCTGCCAGGCGTAGTGCATCGTCGCCACGGGAATGACAAAGTTCCCAATTAGAAGGCTGAAAAGGAGGACGGAGATGAGAAGCACTGTTTGACTGGCCAGGCTTTTTCCGCCCAACAGGCTGATGACATGGCCAATCGCCGTGGTGGCCAAAACTCCCAAAGCCATCAACAGAACAATGTCAAAGTAGACAGGAAAGGGCCTGTTCTCCAGTACCGGCTCGTAGATGTCCATGATGGCGACAAAGATGAGAACGCCGGGAAGCAGGGGCGCCAGCTCTAGGACCGACTTCACCAGGTACCAGGCCCCAGTGGAGAAGGCGCCATTCCGGTGCTCATTCCGGAACAGCTCCGCATCCCAGTAAAAGGACCTCGACGCGGCGAGGATCACCAGCATTTGGTAGTTGACGATGAAGAAGTACCCGTAGATGAGATTGTCCTTCAGGGCGAACTCCTCTTCCAACTTTGCCTCCGTTTTCACCGCACAGGCACTTAGGTCGTCCTCTAGGTCCAGACAACCGTCGTAGTTGGCAATAGTGGGCGAGTAGAGGAACCGGAGAGAGGCGCCAATGAGGGTAGTGCAGGCGGCGAAGAAGAGCCACTCCTTCCACAGGTGGGCGGCGATGTAAGCAAAGCTTCGGGCAAAAAGCGTCCTCACTGAGTGCCCGGTAAAGCGGGCCCGATTTGCCTGGACGCCGTCTGAAGCCAGCGTCGTCTGTTCGGCCAGTTCCCATTCGAAGGCTTGCGTTTTAAATTGTTGGCGATTTAAGTCTTTCAAGACTTGATTGATTGGATTATCAGCGCCCAAGCAGGACTGGCGGATGAGGTTTTCAATGGGAAAGGGAGATAGAGAGGAAGGCTGCTGGTCTTCAGAGTCAATTTCAGTGGAGGTGACTGCATCAAGGCTGGCCTGAATTGCTGTCGGTTCGCCCGAGTAGATGCAAATTCCGCCTCTTGCCAAAACATAAAGTTGGTCGTAAAGGGCAAGCACCTCTGCTGAAGGTTGGTGAATCGAGGTGACAATGGTCAGCAGAGGGTGAACTTCAGTCAGCCGTTTCAACGCTCTTACCACCGTCTCCGCCGAGTTTGAGTCGCAGCCTGAAGTCGGCTCATCACAACACAGCAGATTGGGCATCTTCTCAGCGGTCAGCTCAATGGCCACTGATAGTCGTTTTGCTTCTCCACCGCTCAAATTTTCAACTCGAGTCTGAGCGGCGTCTTTGAGGCCTAGCTCGGCGAGCCAACGACTGGCAATGGCGTGTGATCATAAGATTCAGTTTGCGGTTTTGGTTGGTTTAAAAGTTGATTGTTGTGACCAGTGGTTGTGGGTCGATTGCGAAGCATGGAAGAGTAACGCAGCATTTGATGAGCAGTCAGGCCGCGAAGAAGGTGCCCGCTCACCTCTTGGCAGATAAAGCAGGTGTTGATGGAGGTGAGAGAGCTGAGGTGAAATTGAGTGGCTGAGGATAGTCGAGTTTTTGATTGGCCATTGAGAACTCGTAGTAGTGAGGTTTTACTGTTGATAAAAAAGTTTAATTTAACTTAAATTGCTTTGAAGTAGAAAGTTTTGTACAAACCCTGCACCAGAAGTGCCCATCAGCGCAGTCAGACTGTTGAAGCGAATGACGCCGTCTAAATTGTTCAAAATTGGAGGTTTTTGAGCATTTTGTTTTTGAGAAGAAAAACATGATGGACTGCTTTGTAGTAAACTCAAGTTTTTCCACGCAAGCAAAATCTTCTCTTTAGTGTAGACCATAAAGCGAAGTTCATCTTCACTCCGCGCTGAGGATGAGCGCGTTGTTGACAAACTGTAAATACTTTTTTCAGTGTTTTTCAGCTCTAAAACAGTCTGAGAAAGTTTTTCGGAGGAAAGTTCTTCAATCTCAACAGCAACAGCAGCAGTGTTGTCAAAGTGAAGCACTTCATTTTCAACAGCAGCTTTTCTGCCTTTACTACTTGGACGTCGTGAAAACCGCCACCAAAGAATGGCCAGCGTCATCACCTTAAAAATCATCACATTGACCACCGCTCTCCAAACGTACTCGCCAATCCGCGCTCGATCCACACTGTACTCCACCAGAACCCAGGAATACTCTCGACTGAAGTCACACCTCTCAAAGCCGTAAATCGAGTAGAGAAGTCCTCGACCTAGTCCTGCCAGCGCACTTATATCTTCTAGGACCACCATCAGCTGATTTCCCATTCGGTCCAGTTTGATGTACATGCCATTGAAGAGAGAGGCAGAGACGGCCACCAGCTCGCAGCTGATCATCGCAATCAACGGCCAGTCGGCGAAGATGGCGCCCAACAGGTGACCAACTGACTGGGAGTAGACGGCTATGAGAAGCACAAAGAGGAGGTACAGTTGAAAACGAGTCAGGTTGAAATGCTCGTCCGAATCGATTGTGTGCTGCCCTGAAATCAGGTAGCTGAAAGCGGCCACAAAAAAGGTGGTGAGTGTGATTTCCAGGAAGCTGATAATCCACGTTGAGGCGGTGAAGACGCCCAGCGAGTACCAGCGATTTCGGTGCTCCGCTCTGAAGGCGGCCAGCGCCCGGCCGTACAGTAGTGTGCTGCTGAGCATGGCAATGAAGGAAACCATTAGGACGACGTAGGAGATAAAGTGGGCGTTCTGCTTGAAGAGTGTCTCTTCTCGAAGGCGTTGCTCGCTGTTGCAGGTTGCTGAGGTTGTTGTTGTTGTTGATTCAAAGGCCGTTTCATTGTTGAAATGTGATGTGCTGTTTTGTAGCAGAGCTGGAAAGCAGGAGCTAGGCCCGGTCATCTCCCGGTCAAAGATGGTGCAGATGAGGGCGTAAAAGAAGAGGAGAAAGAGAGGTGAAAAGAGAAGAGTGGGCAGCTGGGCGATGAAGGTGATGCGAAACTGGCGGGAGATGTGCGTGAAAAAGTTGAGCAAGTTAAAGCGTTTGCGGCCTTTTAGGCGCTCTGAAGTTTGAAAGGCTAAATTGGCGTTTTCTTGCTCGAGTGTTTTTGCCGCTTTTTCAGATTGTTTGATCTGATGTTTTGCCAGCTGTATTACCTTTGGATCAGAGGGCCCTTGAAATTTAAAAGAAGATTTAAATTAGGTTTACAAAATCTAACTTCCCTAAAAAAATGATGTTTCTCTCTCTGCACGCACTTTTTTGCTTCTATAAATTACATCGTTTAAGATTTCAAGAAATTGTTTTCGCACAATAAACAAGCTAAATGGCATCTTTCAAATGGTACCAAATTTGAAGTGATTCGAACACCGAGTGCATTTTTAAGATCATAAATTCGAACTTTCCGAATAAGTTCTATACGATTTGTTTTGACTCTAAAAAATACATCGTGAAAGTTATTGAGCTGCGGTTTTTGCCTGAATACTTAGCTTACGGATACCTAATTACTGGCGTTAAATTCAACAGAATTTGATCTTTGAGAGTAATTATTACAGTCAGTTAAAGATTTCATATATTGATTTCATATGATTTTTTGAGTTTACATTTATGATTCTATAAATTACATCGTTCAAGATTTCAAAACTCAGTTTTACCTGAAAACAAAGCAAAATAGTGCTTATCTAATGGTATTAAATTGGGGTTAATTTGACTAACTCAAGTAATTATTATGACCAGTTAAAGATTTCATTAAAATTCTTATATTAATTCCATATGATTTTCCGCATTTACATTTATGATTCTATAAATTACATCTTTCATGATATCTAAACATTGTTTTACTTGAAAACGATGCTAATTACTACCTATTTATTGACTTCAAATTTAGGTTGATTTGACTTACGGAAGAAAATATTAAAGTCAGTTAAATTTTTGTACAAATCCCTATTTAAGTTCTATATGATTTTTTGCGTTTTCATTTATGGTTCTATAAATTACATCTTTCATAATATTATGACGCGGTTTAGTTTAAAAACGACGCTGATAACTATTTATCTATTGGTGTTAAGTTTGAGTTGATTGGACAACTAAAAGTTTTTTTATGATGGATTTATCAAATGACACTGAACAAAATTTTTCACAAATTAACCAGCCAAGTAAACCCCAAATGTTGAAGGCTGGTGTCATTTGGTTGATCGGCACCGACGGCTTGGGGCACAACGAGCTTGCGAGTTGTGTCCCAAGCCGTCGGACGATGCCGATCAACCAAATGACATCAGTCAATGCTTAAAAATTTAGAAAAACTAAAGAGAACGTGTCGCGAAGCGACACTCACGCCCTTGTAAACTTTTATTTTCTTACCACTACAGGCAACCTTCAGCAGCGCCTCAATGGGCGGCTGGTCAGAGGGCACGCTCAAACTGGCCACACTTTGAAGCATCTTTCGCAGAGCATCAGGTCGACCTTCGTAAATGGGAACGCCTCCTTTGGCAATGACGTACAGGCGGTCAAAGAGCTGCAGCGTTTCATCGTTGGGCGAGTGAATGGTGGCGATGATGGTCATTCCCTTCTTCATTGGCTTATCATTATCATTATCAGCAGCAGCAGAAGTAGTACGAGTCAACCGCTTTAGACAGCTCATCACTTCAAAGGCTGAAGAGCTGTCCAGACCGGTGGTCGGCTCATCGAGGATTATGTAGGAGGGTGGTGTCAGGGACATTAGCTCCTGAGCGACGACCACTCGCTTCAGCTCACCGCCGCTGCATTTGCTCAGTGGACGATGAAGAAGATCAAGTGGTAAGCTTAGGTCTGAAAGTGTGCGCTCAATGTGCGCCTGAGCTGTTTTTCCATTTCTGGAAACATTATTTTTGAAGCAAAAGGCGTAATTGAGAAGTTGAGCGACTGAGAGCTCAAGGACGACGCAGTTGTGGACGTGCTGGCGAATGTAGTAGGAAACGGGTGAGCATGATGATGATGAGGGTGATTTGGGTGATGAAGTATTACTGAAGTACTGAAGAGTTCCGCTGTAGTCGAGGTTGCTGCCACTTAGAACATTTAACAGGGTCGTCTTTCCGGCGCCGCTAGGTCCGAGAATGCCATTGAGGCTGCCTGCGGTGAAGTGGCCGCTGATTGACTGCAGAATAGTTTTCTTTGAGGGAGATTTCCTAAACGTCCATTGGGTGCTGATTTCGACGCTCAGGTGACGCCAGCTAATTGAAGGGTCGCTGTGATTGTCTTCTTTTTCAGTCATTTTTTAATAATTTCATTGCAAAAGGTTGATTTATGAAAAAGTTATTTTATTTTTTAGTAACAACAGAAGATAAAATGAATAATCATTAGGCTCAATGGTTTTGCTGTTGAATAATGGCAAAAACCGTCAAGCGCTAGGGAAAAAGAAGAAAAATCATATGAAGACTTTTGTACACACTAGCGTGGCAATTTTTTTCCACTATTAGCTTGTGCAGCTTCCTAAGCTGTTTCCTCTGCTGTTTATTCACTGAAAACTATTGCCCTTTTTTGTCTCTCTTTCTCTCATACACTTTCGGACACCAACAAAACTAGTTGTTACCCTCTTTGAGCTGTCTGATATCCACCCTGCAGAGAATTAGCGGCTGTACCTCTTGTGAACATGACGAGAGCTGTTGCTGTCGTTGTACAGCTAAAGTGAAAGAGAAAGCGCGAACACTGAAAATGAGATGTACGATAAAGTGGCAAAGCTGCTAGCTGGCATTGTAACGTGTCAGTGTCATTGGCGAGCAATCATTAGGAGAAATTCATTTTTTGTCGGTGTTGCTGCTGTTGTTGTTGCATTGCCTTTACAACACTGTTTGTTTGCAAATATAACAACAAAAAAATATTCAATCGGTAGAACCTATTTTGCACTTTTTTTATTTTGGTATTGAATGGAATTAATGAGATTTCAAAGAGTAAACTTGTTACATTTGTAATTTTTATATTTGAGTTTGAAAATATAAAAACAATTTTTTATTTTTTGTTAGCTACATTTTTACAGCAAAAGCTATACCAATGAAATTTTTCCTGCTGTTTTTCAGCTATCACTTGAAATAATTTCCCTTTTTACCATCACTAGTGCAAAAATAGTAAACTCAGTCGCACTCACACACATCGACAAACAGAGTTAATTAGCAGTAAAAAACGGCCTGCCACAGACATTGATTTATTAAGTATGCAAAAGACGAGGTCTTTTTGCAAAGCAACAGTCAAAGTCAAAGCACACATTGAGCCTTCGTTCCTTTGCTAAAAAACAAGAAAAAAAGAAAAAGTTAAAGATCATAAACAGTCGGTAATTAATTCGTCTGTTTAAAAAAATTAACCGTTCATCGGCTTCCGTAGTTAGAAGTCAATGAAAGTCGGGAAAAGTCAAACTAAATGCTTAGTTGATGATTGAGCAGGTGAAAAATTGACCAATATAATTTAATTAACGAGGGAAAAAATCAACAACTGAAAATGGCAGTATTTTGGGCAAGTCTAGAGAATTCAAATTTTTTGTTGTGATTGGCAAAAGTCATTCACAAACATCTCAGTCGTTAACATGGGTGCAAATATTTCCCGTCCAGCCTTAATATTTAAGACGTTGAGTTGGCAGGCACTGTCACAAACACGGGCATTTAATGGTCAGTGCATAAGCTAATTCCCGAGAGATACGAGAAAAAGCAAGTGCAGTTAAACTACGTGAGAGTCGACGAAAACATCTCGCTCTTTCTCAATTTCCCGCTCATTTTTTGGAAAGGAGAAAAAGGAAAGGGAAAAGAAAATCGCATCATCAGTTTAATGATATGATAGCATCACCTTCTCTCTTTTTCACTAACTTCTACTTGCTAATTTCTATGCACGGATAACTGATTGGAGTCAAACAAGTTTCCTCTTTACCGTTACAGTAATCCGACGACGACGACGGGAAAAGCAGTAAATACTTTGAACGCTCTAGTAACACATTGAACGCAACGGGATGCTGAAAATTGGCAAAACAGCTTCACTTTCACTTTTAAAAGTGATAATTTGCTTCAGTGTGAAGATGAGCTGTTCATCGATGAAACACATGAGCTTGTCAATATTGAACCAAAAACTGTGATCAAAATCATCTCTTTTTTCACTGCTCAACAATGCTACCTCTACGCAACTTTTCCATTTTTCACCACCACCAAAAAATACCACTGTTAACTATTTTCATCATTTGTACCTTCTTCACATCTGTTTGTGCAGTTGTTTCCATTCCGGGCGTCATCAACTACGATCCCGACGAGACGGCCAGCTTCAGCGAGCTTATCAACTCTAGGGGTTACCTGTTAGAAGAGTACCACGTGTTGACAGAAGATGGGTACATCCTCACACTGCACCGAGTGGTCCCGCCCGGCTACGACCCATCCACCTACTCTCTGACCCGAAAACCGGTCCTAGCAATGCATGGCATCTTCAACGACGCCACCTACTTCTACTACAACTCGCCTCATCTGCACTCCAACAACTCCTACTGCGGCGACAACTTAGGCTTTTGCACGTTAAAGTCAGGCCGATATGATCTGTGGGCGGCAAACTCCCGCGGCAATGGCCGCAGCACCGGCCACCTTCGATACACCGAAAAGAATAAGGAGTTCTGGAAGTTCAGCTGGGACCACATGGCCGAGTACGACCTGCCGGCGCTGATCGACTTTATCCTCGCCCGGACCGGGCACCGGACGCTGGGCTACGTCGCCTTCAGCCAGGGCTGTGCCCAGGCGTGGGCGATGCTTTCGCTGAAGCCGAGCTACGCCTACAAAATGCGGCCTTTCATCAACTGGGCACCGGCGGTGTTCATTGGCCGGGCGACCTCGCTGATTGGCGAACCCCTCCGCCGCCTGTGGCCAATCGGCATGCCGCCCGGTCGCTTCTATCCAATTGGCAATCAGCTCTCCAACTCACTGCAGCAGTGGTACATCTGCAGGACAGAGGCGGGCGCCGCCTTTTGCAGCCGCCTCATTGACTCGCTTTTTGGCAAATCAAACGTCAACATCACCCGAATTCCGACGTACGCCAACTGGGGCCCCAACCCTTCCTCCAACTGGCAGGTGGCTCACTTCGGGCAGAATGGACAGGCGGGACGGTTTAGGCGCTTTGATTACGGCTCCACAGGTGCAAATATGGCCAAATACGGCTTACCGACGGCGCCCGACTATCCGTTAAAAAGGATTCCGAACGGCTTCAAGGCGGTGGTAATGTACGGCGCCAGTGATGCGGTGGTCGTTCCGCGGGACATTCAGCAGCTGTTGGGAGAGCTGCGGGCAGCGGGCGTCGACGTGACGCCCCACCTGGTGCCCAGCAGCACCTGGAGCCACTGGGACTTTATGTTGGGACTGAATGCGGGCCTCTACGTGCATGATGACACACTGCACTACTTAGACATGTACTCGGTTAATGATCACGTCAGCCTGAGAAGCGGTGCTGGCGTCCTGACGCCCTTTTACACTAGCTACCTAGGGTACTCGTATTTGTAGAATAGTCTTTTGTTGTTGCATTTGCCTTTTTTGTTGTACAGTATTTTGCTTTTTGATCATTTTGATATTAATTTTTTTAGTTTAAAGTTTTGTGAAAATACTTTTTTTCATGTGAATAAATTGCCAAAAGTGCTCAAAAAAATATTGATTGTAGTGTCATTTTTCTAGGTTTTTTTGTTATGTGAAAACTTTAATCTCTTTTTCAAAAAATGATATAAATTTTGTTTAAATAAAAAAGTTTCACAACACTGCACTTTGTTTTTAAAAGTTGCAAAAACTTTATTTAATTTAGTAGAAAAATGTTGTCAGATTGCACTTCGCAATTTTTAAAATGGAAAACTTTAAAAATAATTTTTGGCCTCGATTTTGTCAAAAACTTAAACAACAACTGCAATTTTGTTTTCAACTTCTGAAAACTATATGCTTCCCTTTCAAAACAATCCACTATTTTGAGCAGTACATCAAACTGATCAAAAGTTTACAGCAACCTAAAAACCAAAAAAGTCGACGCAAACTGTACGTCATCATACTTTTCTTTATCCTAATCTCCTTCAGTTTTCCTTTCCTTTACACTCGAAAAAAATACTCTACTGTAGAGCACCTTTTGGCGGTCAACATGTACTACCTGCTTATGGGACACCACCAGTTTAACGTCATGGTTTGTCCTATTTATCATCTTATTTGCTTCAACACGACCACACTGCTGTTCCCTAGCAAAGAGTGTACCAGGCTAATGGACTTGCTTCAGAAAATTCTAATTCTGCCTGTTAATAATGCATCTAAAAAAATTAATAAAAACTTTTCAAACTATCGTTCTGCAAAAAACACGTTAAAAAGTGGTTTCTTTTTGTACTGAACTCCTTTCACTCTTTCACGCTTTTTTCAGGTTAAACTTTTTTTACCTGTTTAACAATTAACTTATTTTTATTTTTTAGACGGATTGTTTTTTTATTACTTAGCATACTCAGCATTTCAATTTTACCATTTCAGACTTTATTTTTCAAGTTTATCCTTTTGTAAAATTATTATTGTTGCACTGTGGCAACTATTTCGTCAACTTCAAATGATCACCGCTCATTTTCTTTACGCACACATGACTGCTATTTTCTTTTCTACTTTGGTAGGACTGCTTGAATTTTTCTTTACTCAAATGACCGCCACTAGGCAGCGTATTTGCAAACTGATAACAAAAAATTTGGAAAAAAGAACAAAAACTTTGCTTCATTACCACTCAATTCGAAAAAAGCTGATGGCTGATTTTTCTCTTTTCACTGCCATCAACAACACTTATGGAGTTTTCTTTTTATCTTCCGTAGTTGTTTTTTGCCCGATAAACGCTTTAATGGCTCAATGGGTTTTGATTGGCGGAGTGAAGAAAAACGTTTTTCCGCTGATGCTAGTCGTCAATCAATCACTGCTCATTTTTGTTTCTCACTGGTACCTCACAAAATGTTCTTTGCAAATTCACCTCAACTGTCGTCCGTTGTTGTCACTAAGCGCGTTTTCAGTTTCAAATTTAAAAAGTACTGAATATGCTGATTTCAGCAAAATTCGATTAAAGTTGGCAAACGACGTCTGTGCGTTTCACTGTAAAAAGTAAGTTGATCTGTTTTTGTAAATTTAAATAAAAAAATTTTATTATAAAATATAAAACAAATAGAAAACATGGTTTTCTGTACGGAAAAACAAATTTCAACTTTGGTGTCGTATCATTGTCAGCTTTTACAAGTAAATTTTCATTAAAAAAATTTATTTTATTTATTGATTTTTATTGTAGAATTCATGATGTTATATTCAAAATTTGCTATGGTTTCTTACAATTACTATCAAAAATAACACTTTTATCACTATTTGGAAAATTTTAGAGTACATGTATGACAAAAAATCATTAGCAAAAATATCAATTTTGAACAATTTGTAATTTTTTGTTTTTAATTTTATTTGTGAACTTTTAAAAATTTTTAATTGAAAATCAATTTTTGTACTATTAAAAAGTTTTGGTAAATAAAAAACAAAATTTTTAAAACACTAATATATTTTGAAAATATTTTGCAATAAAAACTCACTTGTTTTTATTTTTATAAAAAATTATTTTTTGAATTGAACAAAACAATAAAAGAGATCTTTAACTTTGCAACTACGTTGTGAAATGGAGAAATTATATAAAAAGAAATCGCTTTGTTCTCAACTGTACAACAACCTACACATGATGAAAACCATTTTCCACCCTTTCAAAACACTGCACTACTTTGAGCAGTATATCAGTCTAATTGAGGCACTGCTAAAGCCTGAAAATGTTAAAAGTAGATTGAAACTTAAAACCACACTTTTTTTCTCCTTTTTTTCTGCGTTCCATTTTTTGTACCTGTCTACTCTTCGGAAGTACACCACCGTTGAGCACCTGATGCACGCCAATTTCTGGTACCTGATCATTGGTCATCATCAGTTCAACTTTTTTGATTTTCTTGTGGTGCTGCTCATTTGCTACTCAATGATCAACCTTTTTGTGAAGCCTAGTGTAGAGTGCATATGGCTAATGAGGCTGCTGCAAAAAATTTTGATAAATGGTAGCAAAAATCAAAATAAACATTTTTCAACTCGGGTTCGCGTACGTGTGCAAAAGAGTTTTCTACTAGTTCTGAACGCTTTTCACTCTTTTACCCTCTTTTTAGGTCATTAATTATCGCGTTAATTAAAAAACACAAATTGAATTATGATTTTTGTCCTTAAAATTTTACAGACTTCCTGCTTTGCTACATGCTGATCTACTTTGGAGGTCAATTTATTTATTTCAGAGCCTTTTTTCTATCCTTACCACTGTACCAGTTATGTGGTGTCCTTCTTTGGCACTACCTTCGCCTTACTCAATTTACCATTCTTCTCCTATTTTACGCTCACCTGACATCCATTAGCTTTGCAACAATGGTTGCACTTTTGGAATTTTTTTTACTCAAATGAAACTTACTAGGCTTCGTATTAGCTGGTTGATAGAAAAAAACTTGTCAAGGAAAAACAAGCGTTTGATCCAGTACTATTCAATTCGGCAAAAATTAGCGACTGACATTGCTCTTTTTAGTGCAATCAGCAACACTTTTGGAATGATGTTCCTTACAACAACAGTCGTTTTTTGTCCTATCAACGCTATAATGACTTTGTGGATTTTAGTTGGCGGACTGCAAAAAAACTTTCTTCCTCTATTGATGATTGTTAATCAGATTTTGCTTATTTTTGTTTCGCACTGGTATCTTACCAAGTGTTCACTGCAAATTCATCTCAACTGTAGACCACTGTTATCTCTAGCTGTGATTGGCAGTAAAAATAAAAAATTTTTAAAACAACGTAAAA